>PVJA010013778.1:0-48877 GCA_004027025.1 Myocastor coypus | reverse complement strand
TCCTGAGATCTTCTAAGATCTCTTTTTTCAGAGTACTATAGTTTTGATTGAAAAGGTCTTTTACTTCCTTAGTTAGGTTGATTCCTAAGTATTTCATTTTCTTTGGTGCTATCATAAAAGGTACTGTTTCTCTAATTTGTCTCTCAGTGTGTTTGTTATCTGTGTAGAGGAATGCCACTGACTTTTGTGTGTTGACTTTAGGAAACTCTTTTCATGCGCATACTGTATGATAACAAATGTAGAAAATCCTAAGGAACCTTTCAGAGATTTACCAGACCCAGCAAGTTTAACAAAGTTGTGAGATACATGATTAACAGTATAAAAATGCCTTTTTCATATTCCAGGAAAAATTAAATCATTATTGCACATTGATATATGCACACCTATGTTTATAACAGCATACTTTTAATAGTTAAATCTTGGAAATCATGTAGATGCTCATCAAATGAGGACTAGGTAAAAATTATGTATATAGATATAGATATAGATATAGATAGATATAGATGCCATGAAAAGGATAACCTTGAGACTTTTACGGATAAGTGTATGCAACCCAAGACTGAACTCATAAGTAAAATGAATCAGACTCACATGTACAGATATTGCACTGCCAGCTGGGGACATAGCTCAGTAGCACAGCACCTGCCCAGCAACTGCAAGGTCCTCAGTTGGATTCCAAGAACCACCAAAAACAACAACAGAACATCATATTATATTGCTGGTGCGAGAAACTGAAAGAGCAAATAAAGTCCAAAATGTAAAATAGACATTATTAAATAAGAAGATCATTATTCAAAAGGAAAGAGGAAATAGGGTGAAAGAAAGTGGAAAGGAAGGAAGTGAAAAGGAAAAGAAAAACAAAAAGTGCAAGATAATTATACTGCCGGTTGCTCTTAGTTTATTAAAAAAAAATGGGCTAATAATTGTTGGAGGAATTTTTATGCCTATATCTTGTACTCTAAGTAACTACCTTGTAGATAACAGTGTGTAATATGTTAATTATTATTGTTCCCTTACTATTTTGTTTGAATTTTTTTATTTTTTCATAACATAAAAATAGAAAACTAAATTATATGTCTACATATTAAATATAACCAGCCAGGCATGGTGGCTCACGCCTGTAATCCCAGCACTTGAGAGGCTGAAACAGGAGAATTGGTGTGAGTTTGAGACCATCCTGGGCTACCAAAGTAAGCTCAAGGCCAGCCTGAACTGCACATCGAGACCCTGTCTCAAAAAGACAAAATAAATAAATAAACATACAAACAAATAAATAAATAAAAATATAATCATAAGATAAATTTGTAAACATTAGTTATAATACAAACTGTATGATATATTTACAGATAAAATTGTCAACAATAAGCCTTTCAGAAAGTAAGATCTAGATTAATGAACATTGTGACGTGCTTTCCCCTCAAAATTAACCTAAAGACACTGGGAACGTAAGATCAAAATCCTATCGGACAATTTTCTAAAAATTCAGAACATGATTCTAAAACCTATTTATATTTAGTATCTTTTCATTTAAATAAAATCTACCTGTAGCTGATACTTAAGTACAAAAAGACAGGCGTGGTGGCCTGTGTCTGTAGTCCCAGCACTTGGAAGGCTCAGGCAGGAGGACTGCCACAAGTCTGAGGCCAGCCTGGGCTATATAAGGAGTTCAAGACCATCCTGAACTACATAGTGAAACACTGTCTTAGAAAAACAGAATTTTTAAAAAAATATACATAGCAATATAACAGCATGTGATGCTTCAGTACATTTTATAATGTTTAAGTCAGACTAAATATATCAGCAGATATGTATCATTTCTTTTTTTTTTTTTTTTTTTGTATTTAGTGGAGGGTGTGCAGGGTCTACAGGGTCTCACTACATAGGTCAGTACTGATTCTCCTGTTTTGAGCCTCTCAAATGCTGGGATTACAGGCATGTGTCAGCGGGGCCTGTCTCAATTGCAGTCTCAGACCAGGGATCAAACCTGGCCCCTGCATCTGGCCCCTAAGTAGGCACGTTAGTCAAGTGAGCTTTCTAGCTGGTTCTTATATCATTTGTTTATGTCAAAAATTTTCAAAATCCTTTCTTTTAGCATTTTACCATATTTAGTACGTTAGTGTTATCGTGTGCTTCCTTATTGTGTAATGTGCAAGAGCCCACCACTGTTGTTGGCCAATGGAGAGTTAGTACCTGTTGCCCAGCCCCACCCCTGACTCTCTCCAGCCATGTCAGTAGACAGAATTCTACTCTCAGCTTCTGAGAGATCAACTATTTTACATTCCACATAGTAACAAGATCATGCAGCACTTGTTGTTCTGGTCCTGGTTTATTTAACTAAACACAATGTTTAGTTCCAGCCATGTTGTTATTCTGATTAGGGATTAATAGTTTTAATTTTATATGGAGCACATTTTCTTAATCAGTCCATCAGTTGGTGAACATTTCAGTTGTTCCCATCGCTAAGCATAGCCCTGCAGTGAACACGTCAGTTCGGATCCCTCTTATACAACATACTGATTTTATTACTTTTTGGCTAGATCCCCAAGAACAATAGCTAAGTTATATGACAGTCAAGTACTAAGTTTTTGAGCAGCTACCCTGCTGCTTTACATACATGCTACATTAGCAAAAGGTCAGATCGGTGGCTGTAAAATAAAAGATGCATTTGTGCCCAGGGAATATGAAATGCTGCCTGTGACATTTTTTTGTGATCACGACTGGAGGAGATTGTTTGGGCAACTAGTGGATAAGAGCCAGAAATCCTGCTTAAACCTCCTGTAATGCTCAGGACAGCTCATCAGAACAAAGAATTATCCTCTCCTAAATGCCAGTACTTGCACAGGAGAGAGCCCTAGATCAGAGCAGCCAAAATAATTTTGAAACAGCAGAAAAATACTGCAAGACCTGTATTACCTGTTATTTAATACTTGTATAATATAGTTGTATACATCAATATATTAGATTAGAAAACCCTACAGTCAACCTAATATATACTAATAAATTTTTTTAAAAGAAGTAAAGAACATTTTTCAACAACATTTTACTTTTAAAAAATGTATTAGGGCCTGGGGAGATTGCATAGTGGTCTAAGCACCTACCTGGAAAGCACAAGGACCCAAGTTTGACCCCTGGTACCCACATGTCATGCTGGCCGTGGAATCCCAGGCATGCCATGCTGGGCATAAAACCAGGTATGGTGGTCCACTCCTGTTATCCCAGTGCTGGGAGCCTGAGACAAGAGGACCACTACAAGTCTAACTGTGTAGTGAGACTCTGCATATGAAAAATAAATAAAGCTATAAAAATATTAATCCAAATTGTACATAGATAAAAATGTGAAGTTTACAGCTTGAAAACATTGTACAGAATAGATAGGAGAAAACACTCAATCTTTGATTATACCAATTATTTTTTCAAGTAGGAATCAAATATCACAAACCTATGTAAACATTATTAAAAAGGACTTCATCAAAATTTTTTCAACAATGCAAAAAATTCCTCTGCTTGTTGTAAGAGAAGTTACTTAGACAAACTATGTATAAATGCAAATGATAAAGACATATATCAAACAGATTGTATGGATCTTGTGACTCAATAAAACTCAGTAAAAATAGACAAAATGTTGGAACATGTCAAAATCCAAGGTACAAATGCCAAGTAAACATAATAAAGGTGTTCATATAAGTATCAATTTCAAAAATGCACATAAGTCTAACAATGGGATATCTCAGGACACTTACAAAAATAACCAAATTTATTACTTTTTAAAATAATGATTTCGGGATGGGGAGATAGCTCAGTAGAATAAGGCTTGCCTGGCAAGTGCAAGGGCCTGAGTTCAATGCCCAGTCCTGGAAAAAAATAATAAAGTGTGATAAAATAATGATTTCATTCTCTTAGCAAAGATGTGGAAAACCTAAACCCTTATCTGTTTTTAGTGAGTGTGCAAAGTTGAACAGTCACTATAGAAAACACTTGGGGGGATTTCCAATAAAGTTAAAAATTTACTCAGAAAAGAATTCATAAATACCTCTCCTAGATTCTTACTCATAAGATACTAACACTAGGCCAGCCAAATAGCTCAGCAAATTAAACTGCCTGCTTAGGCAGATACAGGGTCAGGAGTTTGATCCCCAGCATGTCATGCTGGCTCCATCCCCAAGGCGCTCTGAGACAGTGATTGAGGCTAGACATGGTGGCACATGCCTACAGTCCCAGTGCTTGGGGCGCTGAAAACACAAGAATAACTAAGAGTCTGATCTGGGTAGTGAGATCCTATAGATGCTGTGCTCAATACAATTAAAAAATAAAACTTGAAAAAAGAAGAAAGTAACACATATTTCCACACACATTTATTTCTCAATATTGCAAACAGAAGAAAATGTTCTCCTCTTAAAATTGCTTTGTTGGGAATGTCTAGGGTGTTCTGTGATCACTGTTTGCCCTGGAAAAGGTAACAATGGTAGACAGCATCAGCATGCAGGGTGGGCCACACTTGTACATTTCCATACGAGGCTCTCCTCTTTGTCTTTGGAAACAAATAACAAATAATTAACATGTATATTTAAGTCACATGGCTTCAAATCATCTCAAGTTAATACCATCCCTATAAAGGAAGTCTGCAGTAGTCCATCCTGTTAGATACTCAGTGTTGAATATAAAGGTAGCAGTAATTAACACACTTAAGATAGAAATGCATCAGCAGGAAATGCTAAAAAAAAAAAAAAAATTGACACTCAAAAACCCTGAGAATTCAAAATTGGAAAGGTGACTTCTTTTTGTTTCACTTGATGATAGATAGATGCCACTTTTGAAGTCTAAATTAATTTTGTCTTTTTCATGCCTTTACCCAAATTAAGATTGGAATATTCAAAGCCAAAAATGTATCAGCTATCAATGCATTTTACAGACAAAGACATTATAAAACTTCATGCTAGCCAAAAACAAAAGAGAAAAATAAGATACATTTATGAAGAAATAAAATCTTCTATTAATTCATGCTCTACTTCACTCACAGACACCCCCCAAAAAAATCATTAATGAATTTAAAGTAAATGCCTCAATAGTCTTCCATGTAGTATTTATTAGGAAATATATCAGAACACACAGTCTAACTTGTTCTAGAGTTCAGCACTTCTCCAACAGAAAAAATGCTACGTCAAGGGTGCAGTGAAGATGCAGGTGAGACCAGGAACGCATCCATCATTTCAAACACTTTAATGCAAACATAGTGAAATGCTTAGCAGGTTACAGAGGTCCAGGATGAGAGCAACAAAAGTAGTATTTGTTTCGACTTGAACTATGAATTCACTGTCATTGACATGAGCAATTTACCTGGAAATCAAAACTTACAGAAGCTGTTGATTTCTGTATTAACACCATTTTAACTGTTACTGCTGTATTGCACAGTGGGTTTGAAGGCATACATAGGCAAAAAACTAAACATATGTCAACTGCTTTCTAACCATATGTCCAACTCTGAAATCTGTACTCCTCCAAATTCACTAATGTTAATATTTTGCTCAAGAGTAAACACAATGTAGCTATATATGTGTGTGTGTGTGTGTGTGTGTGTGTGTGTGTGTGTGTGTGTGTGCATATTGCAGAATCCTCCTTTAATAGCCTTCTTTAAATCATCTGCACTTTTTTCTTCCTAAAAAGTTGCCATTATTCTGATGTTTCTGTTTTTACTACACAAAAATGGTTTGTAAATCATCTACAAGTGCATACACATAAATACAAAAACATGTAAGTCTTCTTTGAAGAGATTTTAAATGTAGAGAGAAACACTGTATGAGACAAAGCATCGTGAAAATGACTTTTTCATTTATATCTTTAAAATCGCTGTAGGTAAATGCAGCCGATCTTTTTTTTTTTTTTTTTTTTTTTTTAAACCTCTCTCCAGTATTTAAGCAAAGTAAAATCCCAGCATATTGTTATCAGTTGCCCATTTGCTGTAAAAGGTTGGTTAACAGGAAATGGAACCTGAGAGAAAGGTTGAAGGAAATGGTGACTTACAAAATCAAAGAGTGCAAATAAATGTAAATTGAAAAGTTGTTAAAAAAAAAAATAGAAGACAGTTTGGAAACAATAATTTTGAGTAAGCACTTTCGAAGGACTAACACAGGACCACAGGAAGTGTGAGATGTGGAATAAGAAAATATAACGAATATAACATGGAACAGCTTATACGTGTGGACAGAGAAATATTTGTTGGAGTTTCTACAGGTTCTCTTAAAATTGCTTAATTTTCTGGATAAAAGTGATTTCCATTATTTCTATTGCTGAGAAAAAGGAAGTTCCCCCCACCTAAACACATCTATAGACCTCAGACGCTCTAGATCCATAAACATGGAACATAGAATCTGACAGAATGAGGAACAAACTTAGTGCACAACAAGCTGCCAGCACCGAAACATCATGGCACAGACAAACAGTAACAATGAAAGCCCTCTGAGTCAATGTTCCCTTTCCAGAAACCAAAAGGTGTTACTACACAGGCAGAATAATGACTCTGTGTTAATCAATGCTAGAAAAAAGACACGGTGTTACCCAGTCACAAGCAAAGGTCAACGAGGATCCCTAGATACCTGCCCCCTGGCTGTGCAGATGTGACAGATCCTCTGTGGTGATAATGTTCATTCCAGCCCACCTGGTGACAGTCTTCACCTCCATTGTGTCAGTGGAGGACACCAGAGCTTCGACCTTGACAAGTCACTGAGAGCCAAGTCCTCCTGGTCCTGAAGAGTGGCACCTGGGGGCAATGCTGAGGGGAGCAGATAGATACCCTTCCCTGCCCAGCAGGAAGCAGGGCCTGTTGCAGCCTCAGCAGAAGTCAAAGGACAGAAACAGTGATGTGAAGCTCCTATGTCCACTGTTTGAGATGAAGGATTCCTGTAACTGAAAATGGGCAGGAGTCTTCTGGCTCTTTCTCTCTATGCCAGAGGTTCAGCGGATCATCACGGACTGCAGTGCTCTACATCTTCCTTTTAATTTTTCTATTCACATTTAGATTCTGAGGAACCTATTTTTATCAAGGTCTGCTATGTTGAAAATATATAATTTTGACCTTACTGTTCTTATGAAATTTCCAGGATTTCTGTGTATTTGTGGCAAAAATCCACCCTTATTTGCATCTGCCTAATCTGCTACCTCAAAAGAATTCATCTAATCTCTCAAATATATCATTACATTTAATATGTCTGCATTTATGTCATTGTCTCTGTCTAATCCGATAATATTTTGTGGTTATCACAGTGCAGCTTAAATGTAATGAATGTAGCTTTATTTATTTTATTTTATTTTTTTCTTGTTTCAGAACTTTTGTTTGTTTATTTATTTGTATGGCTGGCTCGGCCTGCCCTCAGGCCAGGGCTGGTGCAGTATGTGGTGCCAGGGAAGGAACCGCAGTCCCTGCAGCCGCCCAAGCTTTCCTAAGCAGGCGATTTAGACCACTGAACCATCCTGCCGGGCCCATGAATGTAGCTTTAAATCAAGTTATTTGTAAGTGTTTCTTCAAGCTGGTTACATTCCAGGAACCCGTCAGCAATTTGCATTCAAGATTCACAGATACCTGCAAATAGACTGGTGAGATCAAATAGAAGGAGAGGAGAAAGGAAATGAAAGAGGGATGGGATGTAAAGAACAACGTGAAGGAGGGTGACAGAGAAAAAGAAAGGGAAGAGCACTGAAGGGAAAGGAAAATGAAGAAAAAAGAAGGGAGTGAAATAGAAGGCAAAGGAAAAAAAATGAATAAATATGTAAAACTTCAGGAGTTTTGTGAACATTAGAATGAAAGCAAGATATGTTTAAAATGTTATAACAATATGTGCTTCTCATGGAGAAAACGGGGTGATACTTGATTTTCCAAACTTGATTTTTCCCTTGACACGGTTCTCCAACAGTACACTACGACACAGCAGCTTACCACACTGAGTATTTTATTTATTTATTTATTTATTCATTCATTCATTCATTCATTCATTTATTTATTTATTTTTTAATGGCCGGCTCAGCCTGCCCTGAGGGCAGGGCTGGCGCAGCATGTGGTGCCGGGGATTGAACCGCAGTCCCTGCAGCCCCCTAAGCTTTCCTAAGCAGGCACTTTAGACCACTGAGCCATCCTGCCGGGCCCTACATGGAATATTTAAACTTAAGGCATTTTCTACACAGAAGATGCAGGAAGATCTCTTTCCATTCAGTAGATCTGTGAGGAAAGGAGAGAGGAACCCTTGCCTGCAGAGGCGGACTTTCACAGAGAGAAAGCAGAGCCAACAGACCTTGCTAAGTGCACCACCCCACAATAATCTTAGCTCATTTCTTTCCCTGACATCATATTTTGCCATGACACTCACTCATAATCAATTTAGTGTAAACGCATTCAGGTTTCATCATGGGTTAAAAACTTTTATTTCCTCATAAAATTTTAGCATCATGCAAAATTGATAGAAATAAATTTGGGTTTTTATGGAGAGGACTTGTTCCCTAGTCTACATTTTTACTTCTGAGAAAATTAATGTTTTGTAGATAAGAATTTAACAGTTTAATTTGCTTCTTAACAATTTTTCAGAGATGAAGAACGGCAGGAGTTTTAAAACTAACCTTTTTAAATTTAAAAAAAAAAATTAGTGCTGGGCTACTATACTGGGAATCAAACTCGTGACCTCATGCTTAACAGGCAGGCATGGGAGGCTGACCTAGCTCTAATCACATATTTTATTCGTTCATTAATTCACTCAAATATTTTTGGAACAGTTGCTAGAGTCCAAGCTAAGTGATATCTGAAGAATACAGTGAAGAGCGAAATGCGACTACACTCCTGGTTAGATGAAGCATACAATCAAATTTACAAGATAAGCATATAAAAAAATTTAAAATTATAATTCTAAGAAAAACTGTTAAGACCTTTATGTTAGATTGTTCTAAGGATAACTGTTCCTTATTGATTTTCAATGTGTCTTTCCATGAGCTAAATTCATTCACACTGGCAATGGTATTTAGACTGAGAACATGTATTCTTGTGAGGATATCTGGCTTTCCTTAGCATTATTCCCATATTACCATCATCCACATAACATAATAGAATGTTTACAGTTTAGTTAAACTGTTGAATGTAGCAGATTCAAAAAAGAGCCATGGCAGGGGGCCGGGAAGATAGCTCTGTGGCACAAGTGCCTGCTTGGCAAGTGCAAGGTCATGAGTTTGAACCCCAGTCCCACAAAAAAAAAGAAAAAAAGAAAAAAAAAAGAAGAGCCATGACAATCCTATTTTTACAGACAAATGTAGAAATCTTTTGTGTTGAAACCCTAAACTTGCCTCACGTATAATACTTGTCTGAATTATGCATCAATTAACTTGGGTTTCTTTTTATGGTCTTTATTCTTAAATTCAGATCTTTAATGCTATCCTTATAAATAGCTTTAAGCCTTGTGATAAAGAAACACTCTTCTCAGTGTAGTTTATACTAGGTATGAACCCCAACAGGAGCATTGGTACAGCTGACTCAGAGAGGGGACACATGCACATTAAATTCCTCAGGGCCAGGGACATAGCAGATATGGGAACTACTGAATTATAAATACTATGGTTCAATTCCTAAAGTACTGACCAAAAAGTGGAAGGCCTACGCAAATGACCAGGGCAGGCTGGACTGTGTTATCTACTACTGATAGGAAAGGCATTCATTAACCTTATATTATTTTGTATTGTTTGCCTTGTTATTTCTCATATGTAACTGAAAAACAGAGAAGCACTTCTACAGTTCTAGTGGTGACAAAAAGAATGTTCCATAATCCTTAATACATATGATGCACCACTGATGTCAGGAGCATCAAAACTTCACTTTCTTACTGAAAGTTTTCTCAAATATTCTATAAAAGGTCAGATTTCTAGGCCTCTCTCTTGCAGGTTCACTTCCGCATCAAGTGCCACATAAATGGTACCTTAATTTACCTCTGCATGTACTTTCAGTAATTCCATTCAGTACTAATAAGATTTCAATACAAATGATCAAAATAGCTCAAAAGACATGGCTCAAAGCACTTTGCAATTATACTCTTAGACTTTTTTAAAACAAAGACCTTCTTGATACTCAGATACTCAGCTAGAAAATAATGCTGATTTTTCAAGGTATAGACTGTACAACCTTGTAAGTATAATTCATTCCAAAAATATGATTGGAATTCATATTCTTGTATATCAAAGTAAATATTCCTATGAATAGTAATGAAAACTCAGATGATTTACAACTCAAAAATATTCATATAAGATGATTATAATGCTATCATATAATACAAAATAATAAAGAAAATACAAGATATGAAGAAAAGTAAACCAATCAACCTGCTCTTATCATGAAAAACCTCCAATGTTTTTTTGTTTTTTTTTAATTTTTTGTCTTTTTGAGACAGGGTCTCGCTATGCAGTTCAAGCTGGCCTTGAGCTCACTTTTGTAGCCCAGTCTGGTCTCGAACTCACCGATCCTCCTGCCTCAACCTCCCGAGCACTGGGATTACAGGCACGTGCCACCAGGCCCGGCAAAACCTCCACTGTTGGTATGAGGAAAACAAGAGCGAGGCTGGCTATCGCGTAGGATGGCTTTAACTATCACTATCAGCATCACTGCTATTTAATGTCTCAGTGAAATCTTATTCTTTTCACGCAGTTTTAATAAGGAGCCTATCCAATGACACTTTTGTCACTCTTTGATGATTTCACAGCAATGTGACATTGCATTGTCATTAAACAGATTCATGGCCTAGACTGCTACTGCCTTTCTCCAGAGGTACTTTCTACAAAATGTTGGACCTTCCCTGTATTTTATGCATCTCCCTAATCTCCTTTTAAGTGCAGGGCTCCTCTACCTCTTTCTCTTCCTCCTCCTCTGCCAATGAGATCTCCTCCACAACCTCTTGCTTTTGAGAAAGGATCACCCATAGTCCTGGGGGAGGGGAAAGAGAGCCAGAGGCTCAGCCGTGATCACGTGAAATTTGGCATCATGTACTGCTCATACTGCAAGACATCACTGTTTCTCAAGTTAAAATTAATGGTACTAGAACAGTTCAGTCCTCTGGCAGAACACTTAGAAAGCAAATTACTTGCAATGCAAGGCTTTACTGTGTATTTTCTGCAATTTTCTCTGTGCCTCACAGATAGTCAAGCAAATTGTTTTTTTTTAAACGTCCAAGGTTTGGTTGACTATTTTTTTTTTTAATAAAATCTGACCTAGTAATACTTTCTGCTTCTTCAGCAAGATGTTATAAACCACTGTCCACATGTCAATATTGGTAATATTCTTAACTGTTTTAACTGTATCTCAGTAGACAAGCAAGTAAATCTCAATTTCAAGTCAGCTTTTTAAAGCAATTTAAAACTTAAACAATTGATGTCACAAAACCCAAGTCACAACTAAGAAAAATAGAGAATATTATGTGTTGATATAAGGATAATTGACCTGTTAATGAATTTGTAAACTTCTTTGTCTTAAGAATACTATAGTAGCCGTGCGTGGTGACTCACGCCTGTAATCCCAGCACTCGGGAGGCTGAGGCAGGAGGATTGGTGCGAGTTGAGACCAGCCTGGGCTACAAAAGTGAGCTCAAGGCCAGCCTCAACTGCATAGTGAGACCCTGTCTCAAAGACAAAAAAAAAAAAAAAAAAAAAAAAAAAAAAAAAAAAAAAAAAAAAAAAAAAAAAAATACTATAGTAGATTATATGAACAGAATGTAATCCACAATTTTAAAATTTACATAAATTATCACATGGTAATCCTCAAATATTTTGAATATAACACAGTCTTACATTCTTTTCTATACTATTCTAAATTAAAAAGCAAACTAAGTAGTTTCACATACATTTTTAAAGTTGTAAAATTATCTTGGATCATAAAAACTTGAAATGCTTATGGATTAATACATCTCTTAAAGATGGGTTTGTAGAACTTTAAAGACACCATCGCAGTCATGATAGACTAGCAGTAGGATCTCTGAAATAGAATATTTTCAAAATAGATTTTTAAAAACATGCTGAACAAGTAGTATTCTCTCTTTAGGAAGATAAATGTTTCTAACTTTCCAATACTCCTGTAAGCCAGAGTGACAACTTCCAGTATTTGAAGAGAAAGTTCTAGTTTCATTGAGGAAAACATAAATGATATATCATGGAACTGACAACAAGACAATAGTTTAATAGCTCATAGCTCTATTGGATTATGGATTCAAGATGCATCCATCAATTTTCTGGTGAATGTGTCAAATATATCTTTTGTTACTGCTGAGCAGTATTCTGTTCTGTATATAAATGCTTTCTTTATCTGTTGATGGGCACATAAGACCCTTCTATGATTTAGCCATTTTGATAAGCATAAGCATCCTTATAATTGAAGACATTAACCATCAGAAAGATAGCCAGAAAAAGCAGAGCTGGATCAAATAGAATTTTCATTTTTACTTCTTCGAACACTCTCCATAGTGATTTCCATAGTGGTTGTGGGAGTTTACATTCCTATCAAAATGGAAGAGTTCCTTCTTGTCCACAACCTAGCTAGCATTTGTGGCTCTCTGAACCCTTGAAAATAGTCATTCTTACCGGAGTGAGATCAAATCTCAGTGTTGTTTGATCGGCACTTCTTTGATGAACAAAGCTGCTATACACTTTAGTGAAGCTACAGTCCATTTGTACTTCCTAACGTGTGTATTTGTTTTCCTCACCCATTTTATTAGGCCTTTATATTGCACAACCTAATTTTTTAGTTCTTTATATATTCAAGATACTATTCCTCTGTCTGAGGAGCATCTGGGAAAATTTTTGTCCATTTTGTAGGTGTCTTCATTCATTCATGGTTTCCTTTGCTGGGATTATGTTTTCTAATTTGATATAATCCCATTTGTTCATTTGTGATATTATTTCTTGAATGACAGGAGTTCTGTTCAAAATCTTACTTATTTTCTATTCCAACTGACATAGTGTATGCCTTTATATCTAGGACTTTCATTCCTGAATTAACATTAATAACAAGAACAAATAAGGTTCTAAATTCAGTCTCCAATGCATGAATAACAGTTTTCCCGACATAATCTGTCAGAAAAAAACTATTTTTTTTTTCTCCAGTATACATTCTTGGTCCCTTTGTCAAAAGTCGGATGGCTTAGAGTGCACAACATTGTTTCTGTATGCTCAGAACTGTTCCCTGCCTGGGTAACTGGTTTGTTGTTGTGGCAGTAAAGATCTATTGATAATCAATATTTATCTTTTATTTCAAGAATTTTATTATGTCACAATGGTAAGTGCACCATTGTGAGACATTTCTTGTTGTTGTTTTGTTTTATGTGTTTTGTTTTTGAAACAGTACTTTGCTGTATAGTTCAAGCTTGTTTTGAAACCTTGGTGTACGCTATCTCCCTTGGCCGGCACCACCGCTGCCGTCGTGGCTCGTGGCCAGGCTTCACTCCAGTTCGCCGCTGCCCCGCAGGCCGCCACGGCACAAAGCTGTATGATACCCTGGGTGTCCCACCTGGTGCCAGCCAAAACGAGCTGAAGAAGGCATTCAGAAAGCTACCCAAGGAATATCATCCTGATAAGAATCCAAATGCCGGAGACAACTTTAAAGAAATGAGCTTTGCATATGAAGTACTATCAAATCCAGAAAAGTGTGAGTTGTATGATAGATATGGAGAGCAATGTCTTTGGGAAGGAAGTGGCGGAGGTGGTGGGATGGGTGATATTTTCTCTCTTTCGTGGAGGTTTATTCCACTTCATGGGCAATCAGAATAGAAGCCGAAACGGCAGTAGAGGAGAGGACAAAATCCGTTCACTCAAAGTATCCTTAGAGGATCTGTATAACAGCAAAACAACCAAACTACAACTTAGCAGAAATGTACTCTATAGTGAATGCAGTGGTCAAGGTGAGCAATCTGGAGCCATCCAGAAGGATAGTGCTTGTTGAAGTCGAGGCCTATGCCTCACGATCAGGCAGCTGGCTCCAGGAGTGCTGCGGCAGATGCAGTCTGTGTGTTCTGATTGTAATAGAGGAGAGGTAATGAATGAAAAGGACCGCTGTAAAAAATGTGAAGGGAAGAAGGTGACTAAAGAAGTCAAGATTCTTGAAGTTCATGTAGACAAAGGCATGAAACAGGGATGGAGAATTACATTTATTAAGGAGGCAGACCAGGCCCCAGGAGTGGAACCAGGAGACATTGTTCTTTTGCTGGAAGAGAAAGAACACGAGGTGTTCCAGAGAGATGGAAATGCTTTGCACATGACATGTGACGTAGGACTTGTTGAAGCTCTGTGTGGGTTTCAGTGCACTCTCAAGCACCTTGGTGCACGTGAGATTGTGGCGAAGTAGCCCCCTGGCAAAGTAACTAAACCAGGATGTGTTCACATAGTCCAAGGTGAAGGAATGCCACAGTAGCGGAATCCCCTTGAAAAAGGGTTTTTTACATAAAGTTTGATGTGCCGTGTCTGGAAAACAACTGGATCAACCCTGATCAGCTTTCTGAACTAGAAGTTCTTATTTCTTCTAGACCAGAAGTTCCTAACATGATTGGAGAAACTGAGAAGGTAGAGCTCCAGGAATTTAACAGCACTTGAGGCTTGGGAGGTGATCAGAGGTAGGATGTCTATAACAATAGCTCTGACAAAGAAAGCAGTGGCCACCCTGGGCCTGGGGTGCAGTGTGCACATCAGTAAACTGCAGACAAACTGCACAGGTGGATTTTCTTTCCACATTTGCCTGATTTGTTCCCAGCAATCCAGCTGGAGTGTGATCAATCCAGATGAACTGATGGACATCTATTGGCCTTTGTAGCTTTTAAAATTGGTATGGTATCTTACAATGTATAATTTAAATTAACCACAAAGCTTTACATCTTCATTTTGACTGTTCTGTAGCAGAATAAAGCACTGGAAAGGAAACAAGCCTCCCTTTCACACTGGGTTATAAGTTTCACTCTTGGGATCTTTGCTTCTCATCAGTTTTGTGTAGATTTTATGTTTCTTATTTTAAATACAAGCCCCATACTGCAAAGTTTGTACAATTTGCCCTAAAGCTTTGGGTTTGGTTGCACCTTCATGAACTGCTACAAATAGAATAAAGCATCTCCTAATCTGTATCTATCATTTAGATGCATGGAAAAATGGGCTTTGCACACAGTGGGTTTTTGGAGCTGACTGGAAACAATGGGAAAATTACATTAGTAATGGTTGCAATGGTTTCTTTAAAAAATCGTCTTGTGAAAAGTGTCCAATAATAAAAAGCAGTTGGTGTAAATTGTTCTTTGTGCCAGATTTTTAGAAAGAAAATATCTTGAACTATAAAATGTATTCTCAAACTAAAGAACGTTATCCTTAGGGCTGGTTTTTAAATGGCCTCTAGAAACCTACTGGCCTAAAGTCTATACTACAGGCACCCGCCTACTTATAGTTTAAAAGACAAAGGTTGGTAGGAACAGATTTTATTGGCTTTAATTGATGCTTTATAGCATGAAGAACATCTAAGTTACAGAACTCCTAAGTTAAGATATTGAACTTTGTGACTATTGCGGGCCTCTTTCACCTCCCTTTTCAAAATAAGGTAACAAGCTGGGCGTGGTGGCTCACGCCTGTAATCCCAGCACTTGGGAGGCTGAGGCAGGAGGATCGTTGTGAGTTCGAGACCAGCCTGGGCTACAAAAGTGAGCTCAAAGCCAGCCTGAACTGCACAGTGAGACCCTGTCTCAAAAAAAAAAAATAAAATAAAATAAAATAAAATAAGGTCACAGCGAATCCATAGTAGAACCATGTTTGCATAGCTCATAAAATGTTAAAGATGCTTTTTTTCTATTAGGTTAAATATTTGAAATTGGGGAAAGCATTGACTGTTATTTATTTATTTATTTATTTATTTATTTATTCATTCATTTAATATTAGGGCCAGCTCAGCCTGCCCTGAGGGTGGGGCTGGTGGCACATGTGGTGCCAGGAAATGAACCGCGGTCTCTGTGGTTGCCCAAGCTTTCCTAAGCAGGTGCTTTAGACCGCTGAACCATCTTGCTGGACCATCAAATACTGACTATTTGATGTTCTATAATGTTTTATAAAAAAGACTCAGACTGTTATAAGAAAAATTAGGTAAGACTATGAAAAGGTGCTATTCCCTTTCATCTAATTATTAACCTTTTTACTCCCAGAGCAGTTCTTCTGAACACACTTATTTAAGGGAAAAGAAACAGCAGATGCACCTTTTACAAAACAGCAGATGCACCTTTTACATTTACAAAATAACAGATAAAACAAAAGCTAAATTTTTAAAATATATTATGTCATTAAGATTCTAAATAGAGTGTGTACCATTTTTCTGAGTCTTTTCAAATCTCGATGAGAAAATTTGCTATGGCCTATGAGTTTAAATGTGTTGTCCTCTGTTCCATGCCTCCATTGTATGGAAAACATTGGGCAGTAAGCCTGGGCAAGGATCAACAGCATAGTTTTGTACTCAGGGTTATTTTCCCACAACACTTTAAGCTAAGAAATGTATTGGCAATATCAAGTTTTTAGCCTTTCCAATAAAGATTTATAAAACAAAAAAACAAAAAAACAAAAAAAAAGAAAGAAAGAAAGAAAGAAAGAAAGAAAGAAAGAAAGAAAGGAAAGAAAGAAAGAAAGAAACAAACAAACAAACAAACAAACCCTGGTGTAGCCCCACCGACCTCCAACTTGACTAACACTCCCTGGTGCTTGGATTTCAGATTGCACAACACTATGCATGGCTTAGTGTGAAACATTTCTTAACATATAAATTAATCATTTTCTGTTTCTCTAGGGCTTAGGGATGTAGTAGCCAAGCAGATTTCATTACAATTTCTTTACAGCCTCTCACCATTTCTATAGACAAGAATACTCTGACACATTGCTAGGCCTGGATACCACTTCCTAACCTATTAGGAGCTTTGGGGATTGCAATTCTACTAATGACTGCAGGAAAACTTCTGGTGTGAGCTTTGTGTATGATAAAAGGACATTAAGAGTTCAACCCTAGAGCTCAGGAGATTAAGCACCTGCTTAGGCAATAGCAGAGACCAGAATTTGATCCCTGGTACCACCCGGGCACCACATGCTTTGCTGGTCCCACCCCCTGGCATGCTGAGCTGGCCACCAAGACTGGATATGGTGGTACATGGCTATAATCCCAGGGCTAAGGAGGCTGAAAACAGGAGAATCACTATGAGTCTGAGTTGCGTAGTGAGACCCTGTACCAAATACATCAAAGAGAGAGAGACAGAGACAGAGACAGAGAGAGTTAACTCATATATCTCTTTTGAGACTAGATACCTGGAAACATTAACTAGGAAAACAATAATGGCAATAATAACACTCAGAGCCATAAATAAATGCAACAAAACAATGTTACATACATTTTCTTCATTCATAATTGGACATTGCATACATTTGCATTCCAGAGATTTCAGAATGATTAATAATCCAAGAGTTAAACTGGACCTTGTGACTTCTGGGCAGAGGGAAGAGAGATAGGAAATTTCAGAGATGACCTTCAAACATTTCTGTCAATTTTGCTCCTTTTCAAAAGAAAACACCCTTGATCTCTTTAGAATTCAAATATAAACTAAAAATAAAATATCTTGAAATGTGTGCCAGATGTATCATATCTAGAGCTTTTCTCACCCTGGGGTATTTGCCAAGTCCCACTCATCATAGCCCAAATATTTTTAGCACTTCAAAGTTCCTTACTTACTGCTTGCACAGCTGGTAGCTAAAAATACTTACACTGTATAATGTCACTTTGTAAGTCAGAGATTGTTCTTCCAAACAACATTTATTCAGAAATACCTTCATAATTAGAGCTCAGGTAGATACTAAATTGATCAGAAGAAAAAAGGGTAGGGCTACAAGATTATGCTCTAAGCAGGAATAAAGTTAGAGGGTAGAAATTTTATTTTATTTTTTTTTGATCTTTTATTTACATATTTATTTGGTACAAGGCCTCACTATGCACCTTGGACTCCTAGTGATCCTCCAGTCCCAGCCTCCCCAGTGCTGGGATTACAACTGTGTGACACCACAGCTGTTTTCAGTGGCTGGCAGGGCATGTCATACAGCGACCGAACCTAGGTCCTTGCATTTGCCAGGCAGGAACTTAGCCCACGGAGCTATCTCCTCAACTGGAGGTCAGTAATTTTGGGATTGACCATGGACTCTACAAATCTATTGGAAGACGCTGAAAATTATGTTATTCTATAGGAAAGTAGCAACAGGCAAAGTGCGTCTCAACACCAGCTATATCTTCAAAGCAATCCTGATGATGATTGGCCATTTATGGTAGCTGAAGGACCAAGCTGGCTGGAGACACAGAGATGTCCTGGAGGTGAAACTAACAAGGTTAGATAGGAGACACTATTGACAGAGTCATGAGGAAAACAAAGTGCTGGAAGAAAACATAGACCTGTGGAAGGCCCAACCAGAACACAGCTCAAGTACAAGAAGAATTAAGCATATGGCAATCAATGACATATGTAGTAATGGAAGGCAAGCAGGAGCCCACTTTCTGCTGTTATAGGTGAGAGTCGCTATAAAACAAGCAGAGCAGCTAACACAGAGGTAAGTGTTCAACGGAGGACTCGTAATCCACTACATAAATGTTCAGAAATCAGTTGAATCGGTTAGGGAAAAGACCAGGAATCACTCCTGGGGAAGCTCCCACACGTATGGCAGGGAGAGAACACGAGAGAGGGGTAGGAGAGAGAGAACAAGAAAGGGCAAGCGAGAAATTGTGTATAGGATATGAATAAACTGTGCCTGTCACTCGCTGGTCTCGTCTCAAGGACAGAATGAGACAACTTTCAGTCTGTTCAAAAGATGAGAAATACAGGAAGGAGGACCTAAGCGATTCTAGGCATATGCTTAAATTACAACTAGGAGCAAGCGCTGAATAAAAATGTCTCTCTGCTCACAACACACGGCCTTCTATTCTAAGCATTAACCATTTTTTTTTCTTTCACTAAGATGAGTCTTTTGCTCAGAGATCCATCCAATAAACCAAATCTTTTTGAAAAACAGCTCCATTCCTCTGCATAACTTAATTAAAGTAGTCAGTAGCATTTTCTTGCAAAATGCTGCTCCAAAGGTTTTTTACTCTGGCAGTTTTGGAAGTCAGCTTCTGAAGGCAGCTCAACACATCCATATTATAAAATTCTGACAATACATATCTGTCAAGTTTTTCACTGTTTTCATGTTCAGGGCCCACCTAGGAATACAGGAATCTTTCCAATAAGATCATGAAGGACCTAGTTCTTCTTCATTAAGTCCCCAAAGGCTGTGAGCCGCCACTCACTTTTTTAATTCTTTTCAACAGCTCTGTACCTGGACAACGAGCTGCAGAACAGCTGCTCCTATCTCTCTCTCTCTATTTTTTTTCAGTGATTTCCTAGAACCTAAGACTCAAGAATAAGACAGCATGATTTCAACAAGTGACATCAAAAACACAACAACAGTAGCAAAAAAAAAAAAAAAATGAAGATCTATGTAAATGCAAATTGTTATTATCTCAGATTGACAGTGTAGCTGATTCTGAAACCAAAATTAGGAAAATTACCAGCTAGTTCATGTCATACAGATTTCAACATTGGGTGGGGAAAGAACATCTAAAATGTTAGTGAAGAAAGATGTAGATGACAGTATTATCTTCACACTTCTTTATTATTTATTTATTTTTTTTATTTTAGGGAAGGGTCTACAAGGTAATGAGGATCTCACTACTAGATCAGACTAGTAATCCACCTGTTTACAGCCTCCCAAGAGCTGGGATTTCAGGCCTGTGCCACCATGCCCAGTCTCAATTGCCATCTCAGAATGCCCCTGGGGATAGGGCTGGCATGGAAGGCCTGGGAATTGAACCCCAGCCCCCTGCACCTGTTTATAGGTACTTTAATCCACTGAGCTACTTGGCCAGCCCCAGCTATTTGGCCAACCCCTGTCTTCCCACTTCTATTTAGGGCTATAAAGTAATTATATGGTGTGGGCAGTTCCCTTGATTCCCTTTAAAAGGACAGGACAGAATTAACCTTTTCTGCCTCTGGTACTGCAGATATTCAAGACTGAAATCACAAGTGTCTCTACCTTTCTCGTCCAGCTATACCCACATGAAAAGGCGCGCCAGCTACTCCAGCTTTATTCCTGGAATGCAGACATGAATTCTAGCTGCTCAAAAATAGCTAGAGTCACACTATTTCCTATCACATGACTTGCTGACATAATCGACCAGTTTTTATTTTTTATTTTTGGTGTGTAGCTTAGTGAACCTATTTCTTTCTGAGTTCTACTGCAAAAAAGAAGGCAAGTTCCCTAGCATCTTGGGTAGCTGTTGTGCCATCCTCCTCTGGGTTGTGAGGATCCCCCAGCATAATACCCTGCGAGGTAACAGGGTAACACTTCGCTATCAGGGTGACAATTTAGATATGTATAGGGCTTTCACATCTGCCATGTTTGTCTTCCATCTGAAGCAGGGTCCTTGCCCCCAATGCCTGCCCGCACCTGGTGATATGACCCCAGCCTATGTGCTCTGAACGCTTACTGGCACATCCACTCCTACAGGACAACCTCTGCAGGAAGGTAGGTTTTCTCAGCATCCCTGTAAAAGGCCTCAGCAATGTTTTTTTCTGGGCTATCATCCCTGGTTTTTCATATCCTTGCATCTTTCCTGCAGGAGCCATTTTTAAAAATCTTGTATGTATGTATGTATGTATGTACGTATGTAGGTATGTCTTTATTTATTTGGTAAAGGACCTCACTATGCAGCTCAGACCCATAGTGATCTTCCTAGCTCAGCTTCCCCAGCACCGGGATTACAGAAATGCACCACCGTGCTTGGTTTCAGAGGCTGCTTGGGGGCAGGGCTAGCATGGCTTGCAGTACCAGGAGGATTGAACCTGGGTCATTATGCTTGTCAGGCAGCTGCTTAGACCACTGAGCTATCTCCCCAGCCCCTAGGAGGCGTTGTTGACTAACCATTGCTACTTACTCTCATATGATCTTGCTTTAAAATTATATACCATTATTTATTATTTTTCTTTTCTTTAAAATAAAAAAAATACAATGGAGGTAGTTACAGACTGAAATATAAGCTACTTTCCAAATGGTTATTTCAAAATATCAATGAATCAAAGCTTTAAATAGTCAATATATTACATTTGCAAATTATTATACATTTATAAAAAGTTTTAACCTTTGTTGAAACTAAACAGGACTTAAAAAAGAGATTTTGTACGAGATCCCAACTGCACCACTCTTGTCCAGAGCAACAATACACTGATCTTTGTACTCAGTTCGTCCTGGAGCTACTCTAGCCTCAAATGCCCATAATAGCCCTGTAACAGCAAAGAGTCCCATGCATGGGGCGGTTACAGAAAGTTGAAGTTCAGATCTGCACCACCAGAGAAGAGCCAAATCATGGTTTTATGTGTGTTTAAAATATTAGAAAAGAAAGATTATATTCTCACATTGATAACAGAGGAAAGCACTCAGGACAGGATGAGGAGAACCTCTTTGGCACCTGCTTCAGGGCAGCAGGGCCTTGCGCTGGCTATGGAGGGGTCACTGCTCTGTGCTTGAGCCTTGCCATTTGTACGTATGGAGATCACACGGAGGTGGTGTGGGGGCAACAGGTCTCCGTGGCTCGAAGGAATCAGTCCCAGCCTTTGTGAGCCTGGGAAGGGCACATTCCTTTCCCAGGACATAGTCAGATTCTTCGTAGAAAGGCGCCGTCCTGGGTCATCCGAGTGAACACCTACCTTCCCGACAACCCCATGGCAGTGCATAGCGCACAGTAAAGAATACCCCCCCCCTTGAAGTACAGCCGCCCAGACACGTGAGACTTATGGAGAAACAGGCCACACATGACCCCTTGTATATGATTTATTGCAGGCAAAAGAACGGGTTGGAGATTTTTAGACAGCTATTGCTAGCATAGCTAGCTATCACAGACTGAGTGGCTTCAATAATAAAAATCTACTTCTTCATAGTTCCCGAAGCTACAAGTCCATGACCAAGGTGGTCACAGGCGGACTTCTTCAGGCTTACTTTCTTTCTCCAGGGCTCCTAGCTGGCCACCCTCTCACTGTGGGATCCTTTAGCCTTTCCTGCGCAGCACACAGGGACTCTCCACATACCTCTTGTTTACATAAATTGCTTTTCTTATAAAGACACCTGCAGATTGGATTAAGGTCCATTCTAATGGCTGCACTGTAATTGAGCCACTGCTTTCAAGAATTTAATCTCTAAGTGTGCTTGCATTCCAAGTTGCTGGAGATTGCTCTAGGATCGTTCCAGAAATGAAGTTTTTTGTCTATAGCGTAGACAGAATATCACATATTTTAAGTGATATTTCTGAATGGCCCTCAAAAACAACTAGTGATTTACATCCCCACTAGAAAAACAAAATGTATGGGTTGGAAATGTCTATTAGAACTTTATAATAGCAAAGCCAAAACTAAACTAAACTAAAAGCAATATAAACCTGTGTCACTAGAAGAATGGTTGCAAGAATCATGGCTCATTAAAGTTATGAAATATATCATGTAGCTGCTCAAAATAAATTTTAATTGCTTCTATTGATATGAAGAGATAGCTATGATATCTTAAAAGCATAAAGCAAATTTACATTCTGTAATCCTACTTTTAAAAATTTAACTTCAATGTTTCCATCTTATGTACATTTGTATACATAGCTATGCATAAATATATGAATAAGAGGTTAGGAGAAGGTGTAGGCAAGATATTTACCATATTTTCTTATATTATTCACATTTTTAACTCAGAAGAAAAATTAAAATGATAGCAAGTATCAATACTCTTAAAATCATCTATGTCTGTCCGTCGGTCCATCTGTCTGTCTGTCGGACTGTCTGTCTGTCTGTCTGTCTGTCTGTCTTTATTTATGTATTTATTTATTTATTTGGTACAGATTCTCACTATGCAGCTCAGGACTCATAGTGATCTTCCTCTCTCAGCCTCCCCAGCACTGGGACTATAGGCCTGTGCCACCACACCAGGTTTCATTGGCTGACTCAGTGCACCCTGGGCTTTGGTGGCTGGCACAGCACGCACTACCAGGGATCAAACCTGGGCCCTCGCACTTGCCTGTTGAACTCTCCCCCCTGTCCTATGAGTACTCTTTGTACTAGCTCATCCTTTCAGAGGTGAAATGTTTGTTTAAAACACAAACATTGCCAAAATAAATGCAGCTTTGGTCCTATAATATTTTTTTAATTGAGAGTAACCATTATAGACTTTCCATTTATGCAAGAAACAACCAAACTAGAAAATAACTATTTAGGATCTACATATGTGAATATAATAATAATTATTATTATATAGTTATTATTTAATTAATAATAATAATATTATTATTGTTAGGGCTGGCCAAATAGCTCAGCAAATTAAAGCACCTGCAAGCAGACACAGGAGCCTGGGGTTCAATCCCTGGGCCTGTTGTACCAGCCTTGGCCCCAGGGCTCACAGAGATGACAATTGAGACTGGGCATGGTGGCACACACCTGTAATTCCAGCTCTTGGGAGGATATAAATAGATGAATCACTACAAGGCCAATCTATTAGTGAGACCCTGAACACTTGTAGACTTTAGAAAATAGGACCACACACTACAAATTAAGAAAATGCAAAACTACTCCCATGCATAGAAATGAACCAAAATTAAATAGAAATTTGTGAGAGAATTGAGGAAGGGGGACATGGCTGACTCACTGAGGAGCCATGGAAAACCATTACATCCAGTTCATCTCAAACCACACTTGGAAGAAAGATCGCAGTCAATAACTAAAGACTTGAAGCAAAAAGAAAGAAAGAAAGAAAGAAAGAAAGAAAGAAAGAAAGAAAGAAAGAAAGAAAGAAAGAAAGAAAAGAGAGAAAAAAGATAGAGAGAGAAAGAAAGAAAGAAAAAGAAAGAAAGAAAGAAAGAAAGAAAGAAAGAAAGAAAGAGAAAAAGTCTACTCTGAAATTCTGTATCTTACAAAACTATCCTTTAAAAGCAGCTCTGCAAGCTGACATATGCTTCTAATTCCAGCACTCTGGGAGGCTGAGGCAGGAGTATCACAAGTTTAAGCCTAGTTGGACAACTCGATGACATGGCAAGACCTTTTCAAAGAGTTTTTTAAAAAAATATTATTTATAGTAGTGAGATACTAAACAACACCTTGTAGACACTTCCCTAAAATACAAAACAGCAATAATAATAATAATAATAATAATAATAATAATAATAATAATAATATTTAATAAGAGTTACCAACAAGCAGATTTTAACACAGAAGGGAACATATTGTTTTCAGAGTTTCCGTGGCATAGCCCACCAAAGCAGCCCTTCAGGCAGCTGATGTAGAAGGTGAGACACGAGCACTCCCTTTCTCATCTCTTCATGTTGAGTCCATTCAGGCCCAGCACACCTGATACAGCAAATCTAACTCTT
Organism: Myocastor coypus; assembly: GCA_004027025.1. Taxonomy (NCBI): domain Eukaryota; kingdom Metazoa; phylum Chordata; class Mammalia; order Rodentia; family Myocastoridae; genus Myocastor; species Myocastor coypus. The sequence continues at coordinate 24,405 of PVJA010013778.1, read as the reverse complement.
TTATCTTTATTTCCAGATGCCAGTAGAACAAGCTCATAATATGCTAAAACCTGTAATTAAATAGAAATGTGAAGTGACAGACAGGAGAGTCACAGCATAGAAAATATTTTGGGCTACTCTGTCCTCAAGAAATTTTCTCAATAGCAGAAGTGAATGTGGTTTTAAATCATATAATTTTATGCCATTTGTTGATATCCATATGAAATTTCTTCCAAATTTCATAGATACAGCACAGATAATTTGTATCTATTAGGAAACTATATAGTATAAGGAATTGTTTTCTTCAAAATTTAAAGCAAAACCTTAAGTGCAAGATTCACTTCTAGCCTCCTTAACTGACCCATTCCTATTATGCAAACCAAAATTACATATTAGATTACTGCTGTTATACTGATGGTTATAAAGAGCACATCTTAGTCTGTGGACATTATATGTATCTATGAACAAAACTGGAAAAAAATAAAAATATGTCTATAGTTAGTGGTATGGTTTGTACCTAAAGGTTCTCCTGAAAGTTTTCTGTTTTCAGAAGATCAGTGGATGATGGGGGCACCATACTCACCATTGGGCTGGGCCATAGGTGACTTCCTGTGCAGCTAAGAGATGGCGCCTGGTCAGAGTGGCACGTCATTGGAGTCACCTGAAAAGGTCTATTATTGTCCTGGCTCCTGTTTTCTTCCTATCTCTCTGTCTCCTGGAAATCATAAGCTCTGCAACTATGCTTCCCTGCCCTTCTACCTTGTCATTTATGCCCTAGAACAGTTATACTGTGGATGGAGCCCTCTGACCCCACCAGCCAAAATAAACCTTCCCTCCTTTAAATTGCAGCTGTTGCATATTCCGTGCTGGCTATGGGAAAGGGACCAGTAAAATTAGTTTTTAGTTACGATTAAAATAAATATTAGTATTTGTAAAGTATGACAAGACTTTTTTTTTTACATGAACATTACTTTATAAACATGTATGTGCATATCTGTAAACTGTAGAGACATTTTAACTCTTGTAGACTTTTTATTATCTAGTTAAAAATTCAATAGTATATACTAGGTTTCCAATTTAGGATTAGGTTCTTTTCCTGGAGAATGTTCATAAATTGGATCATTCATAATTAGCCTAAGTGAAACTTATATAACACACCTGTGATTATTACATAGTGAAATTTTGTACCTCAAATGGTCATACATTGGGGACCTAGTCTACTAAACATTATTTGATAAACATATGATTTCAATGTCATATTTAATGTGAAATTGTCAGTTCAAGTGACCACAAAATAAATGTTAAGGTAGGATATCCCTCAGCTGGAATCTTCTTTAAAAAATATTCCATATTATTATATCTGATTAAAAAAATGATAGTCCTCAGTAACAACTATTGATAAATCATTGTAATGGTAACAGGCAGAATAAATAAAATGGTCATAAATGGATATTTCATGTTTTATATTGAATACCAATAAATAGGAAAGAAGATGGAAATAATAGGTTACGCAAATGCTGAACTGGGTTGACTTTGAGATGCTGTCTTAATCTTGCTCTATTTCTTTCTCACTACAGATGGCTCACAGAAAAATCCAGCTAAAATTGTATACTTAAATAAACTCAGAAGAATCAACTTTGAGCAAAACACATTTTCTTTGACAGTGTTTTATATTTTTTAATCCTCAAACTCTTCAGAGTAAAGCAGTTCATTGAATGGAAGTTAACAGCAGAAAACTTAAATTTTGTTGCTTTTAAAATAGAGCCTTACTGGGCATAGTGGCATCTGCCCATAATCCTAGCATTTGGGAGGTCGAGGCAGGAGGATCCTTGAGAGTCTGAGATGTGCCTGGGCTACAAAGTGAGCTGAAAGCCAGCTTGAACTGCATAGCAAGACCCTGTCTAAAAAAAGGCAAAACAATAAAAATAAAATAAATAAAAATCCTTTCTCATCTTCTTATATCACATTTATTCCTAAAGATATACATTTTAATCTAGAGAAGACAGTGTTTCTGTAGGAGCTAGCAAGCAATCTATATTCCTTGTCGTTCATTACTGGGAGCATTTAGGAGAATTAAGACGGGTTAAATAGATCTCATTTTTCAGTAAACACTGTAACAACCAGACTCCCAGGTGATAAATACCAGTAAGTGCATTTGTTAGTGTAAGTCTCAGCCCATAAAATTCTTTTAGTAAATATTCATAATTGGCAGATTTTATATTTCTTCCAGGGAGCAAACCTAGAATTAATGTATTTATGGGCCACATTTCCTTATAAGTATCACATGAGCTATGCAATTATTGGTGTCTAAAGTAGAGGCGTTTCCTAATCTCAAATGCCCCTGTGGAGGGAAGTAACCAACACACCTTACAGAAAACTTTTCTAAGAGGCTGGACCAGAGTTGCACATGAGTTGAAAAGGAAGTAGCTTGGCAACCCCTGGAGTTCCCGCCCTCTTCTTGCTGCTCCCATGTCCTCCATTGCCTGTCTCTTCAAGATCATCAGCGTACCTCCATGTATGGCTGACTGCGCCGTGCTTCCATTCTCCCTTCTGCCTACCACTCCCCTCCCTCCCTCATCCTCCTCCCTGCTTGCAGTTTCCAACCCTGAGATTGAGAGTCTGTCTTTTCACAGTCTCCCATCTGTTTCACATTCCCTGTCCTTCAGCATCTCAAGTTTTATCATTTATTCACTTGTGCACATATTTGTTTTTTCAAGTACACATATAATCATCTGAAGATAATTAAAGCAAAAACAAGCACTGTTTCTGTTTTCTAGGGCTTTATAACCTAAAGATGTGAAATAGGTTAACGTTTACATAAGGACCTACATCAACAGAGAGTGGTGTCATAATTAACGCCATGAGCAGTGTATTAGCCATTTTTCTGTCACTGGGACCAAGAATATTGGTACCAATACTTTCAGCCTAAAGGAAGAATGCCTCGTCTGGGTTCATGAGTCAGAGAGTTCAGGACCAGCCAAAGAGCTCAGCGGATTAATGCACCTGCTTAGGCAGACTCAATGGCTGGAGTTCAATTTCCCTGCGTGCCCTATTGGCCCTACCCCTGGGGTGCACTGAGACAGCCATCGAGATTAGGCGTGGTGGTGCACACCTGTAATCCCAGCTCCTTGGGAGGCTGAACACAGGCAGATCACCATTCCGATCTATGTAATGAGAACCTGTAGACCCTAAACAATGATAAATAATAATAATAATTAATAATACAGAGAGTTCAGTACATGGTCAGCAGGCTCCAAGGCAAAAATATGGAGCCTTTAATAAAAAATAGACAAAGTTAAGATAAAGCATTCACCATGATAACAGACATACAATCAGATGGCCTGCGTGGCTCATAACTTATTCTGTGATGATTGTGACACCCTTTCACTGAGCCAAGAAGTGCTTGCACTTCTAAATACTGTAGGACCATGATAATAACCAATCCAGCTAAGCCATGTGCACCTGGTGTCCCTACAGCCCATGAGGTGTCTCTGTCTGTTAAAATTGCTGCAGTGCCAGGACAAGTAATCAGTAAAATAGGTGGGGGACAGTGCATCTCCTGGTGTGGCAGAGATTGGGGGATGGGCCAGGGACCAGATGCAGCCTCCAGAGCCACACCCCATGACCCACATAGACACAGCCAGAAGTGTGTTGTACTAATCATCACTCGTCTAAATCTCTTGATGATTTCTTTTAAATTTTACTTTGCCAATTTTTTTTTTCAGCCTTGGCCCTCTGCATACAGCGCCCACACTCAGGTCCTCTAAATAGATTTAGATGTGATGGATATTTTCTGGAGCTAGGGATTCTATTTTATTTTATAACACCATTCACTAGCGTAAGGATGAACCAAGTTCAAGAAAAAAATGAAGGTGACTAAATAAGCTGCTTTTTCAAATATGTCATTGCAATTTGGCTAAGATACTTATGGGAGAAATCATTACCTAACTGTGTGGCTTACTTCACATGCATTTTTGATTCTTCAGAAAAACTGATAAAAGTAAGATTAGTTCCAAAAAGTTCTTAGGAAGGTGTTTTCTACAAAATGCTATGAAGGACCACATGTATATATTTGTGTGAAAATGCATACCAAGAAGTACAAATGCTGATTTCTAAAGTAGTTCTGTATCTTCACTATTCTGGTCTTCTTGAGACATCAGGATGGGAAGGCAATTATCTTTTACTGATCACTTGCCCTTGCAGTGTAGCAACTTTGACAGGCAGAGAGACCCTCGTGGGCTGTAGGGACACCAGGTGCACGTGGCTCAGCTAGCTTGGTTATTATGGTCCTGCAGAACACTAGAAGTGCAAGGACTTCTGGGCCCAGTGAAAGGGCTTCACATTAATCACACAAAGGCTTGTGAGCCACATAGGTCATCTGCTTATATGTCTCTTACCATGGTGAACGCTGTATCTTAACAAGGAAGAGACTCTGTTTTTATTTAAGGCAGAACATTAAAGATTTTTTGTATCTTTCCAATATGGAAAAAATCTTTTAAAGCATAACCACAACACGCATCTATGATTTTCTTAAGGTCAACTCTATGGCTTCTGGCTCTTACTAGACCATTAGCCATGTCTACAGAATTCCAAATATCCCCACTGTTGGAAACATTAGGAATTTTCACACTCTAAAGAAAGGTCCAAGCTGGGTGTGCTGGCACATGCCTGTAATTCCAGCACTTGGGAGGCTGAGACAGGAGGATCGGTGCAAGTTCAAGACCAGCCTGGGCTACAAAAGTGAACTCAAGGCCAGCCAGAATTGCATAGGGAGACCCTGACTGAAAAAGACAAAAAAAAAAAAAAAAGGTCCAGAAACCACTAGTTTATTCATTGTTTATTTACTTATTAATTATTGTTTTTACAGCTCCTTGTTTAGTAGGTTGGTGCTGTGCAGACACATCCACAGGCAGAATAGATGCAGATGAAAACAACTGTATACTTGCTAAACCAGTTAGGTTAAGGATACAGGTTGCCAGAGTTTGTTTACATCTGAGATTAAAAAGATCACACCAGAAGGCACAATAAAATAAATGCGTTGTAAATACTTTTTAGAGTTCTCTTATGTAAAAACAGAATTTTATTTTTTATTTCAGTTGACTTTATGTGTATAAATTATTCCTAATAATCCTGTTTGTATGAAATATCAGTGGATGAAAAACTTTCAAAATACTTTTGTATATTCTGTTGTTGGAATTTATTACCATTAAATTCTAGATTCCTATTTACAAAAAAAAACATTATTTTGAATGGCTCAAGCACATATAATTTTAGTTTCTCCTATTCTGACTTTTCTAGTGCCTAAAGTAGTGTATGGTTTGTGTTAAATAATTCTATATGCAGAAAAAGAAGTGTGATGAAAATTTTAATCATGCAATATTACAGGGAAAACTAACTTTTTTAAGAGTGTGGGTTACACATTTTTCCCTTTTTTTTTAATTTGTTTTGAGGTTGAGAATAACTGGACAACTAGCAAATCTGAATATACTGAGTGTATGTCCTACATGACTGCTTTGGAAATTCATTCAAGTTTTAGATTTCCTTCTTATTAGATTTCTCAAAGAAATTTTATCATGCCTCAAGAATTTCAAGATAACTGGATTCTCTTCATCTTATAAATAGAGTGAAAGACTAATTTTGTTTTTTAATTGACATTGTTCACTAAACAACAGTTAAAATTGGCCTCATCATTAGCAAAAGTATGTTTTGAACTATTTATGCCTGGTTTGCCAACTTCATTCTTCACTTTCATTCCTGCCTTCTTTAGATTTCTTTATGCTCTTGCCATTTTCACGTAGTTGAAATACTTTTACAAACTGCCTCGTATATTTTTTAGAATTGAGCAGATAGAGACATATCTACACAAATTCACTAACTTCCACAGCACTGGATACAGTACCTGAAAATAATCATTTGATCAGTTGATACTAAGAACTGCAGTCTAGGTTATTTGTCACTCAGCCACAGAAGACACTGTTCCCCATGCCAGATCAGAGGTAAATGAGATGTCATTCAGCCGTGAAAGTCACATGGCAAGGCTTAGTAATATTTATAGCGACATTACGCCCTAACATGATTCTGGTTTTACAAAATTAATACTAGAAAACTAGAAGCCAGCTTCCCTTTCATATCTTAATTATAGACTATACCTTCTAACCTATCAGGCATAAAGAAATGTGCTGATTGATGATTATTTTTGAAAACAGTGCTGTGTTTAAAAAATTAAAAACATTGTGTACTAAAATTCGTATCTTGGATAGCTGTATTTTACTTATGAAAACCAGTCTATCACCCCTTCTACTTTAGTTGCACATATTAAAGTTTCTCATTCTGTCTCCATCAGTCAAGCCACCCTCCTAAGACATAGGCTCTAGGCTCTTGTATGTTTTCTCTTCTAAACTGCTTTGGAGGAGAGACTGTCACCTCTACTGGGCTATGTACTTAACACTTGTCTGAGTACAAATTCAACTACTTTTCTTCTCTACTGAACTGCGTAATGATTAGAATATAGAAGGTTATGACTGACATTTAAAATGTTACCTGTCTTGGAGCTTAGGCTGTTAATCAAAATTATTGCACTAGGGAAATCTGTTGCATTTGCAGGGTACTTAATGCTTTGATGGCAGTGTATCTGGACTACAGATTCTCAACCTAGGACCACATCAACATGGCCTTAGAAAACAGATCACGGTAACACCACTTTAATCCCACTAACAAATTTGCAGCCCAGAAATAAAAAAAAAAACATATAGCAGCTGTGGGCCAATATGACAAGCCTTAAAACTCATTCTTTTTCCATATACACAATTATAATAATTCTAAATTATGTTTTAATAGACAATACTTCCTTTAGAAGGGACTACATATGTGTTATAACATTTTACACCAGTAAAACTGTCCCTCTCCAGCCATAAGTTGTCGCTGATATAGAGAAAAAGAAGTACCCAGCATGAAAGATATCTGGGAAGAATTGAGGTTCTCTAAAACTGAAGAATGAATTTTAGAAACAATAAAGTAAGAACAGAATACATTTATTGAGGAAAAGAAAGCTTCTGTCCTAGAGGGTGACTGAAGGAGACCCAAGTGGGTTGCCCACTTGGATGCGTCTCTTCAATAGATTTTTATATAGCAAATCCATGAGGTGAGGGAGGTCCATGATGAGAAACACAAGAAATAATTAGGTGGGTATGACGTGGGACAAAACTATGGTCAACCAATAAGATTACCAGCCCAAGTGCTCAGGTAAAATAGATTAAATCTGGATCAAGTGGGGAAGTAAGCCACATAACAAGTGGACACGAATACGGAATGGGCACTTCTGCCACAGACGTTTGGATTAGTGACTCTTTCTGGCTTTTTCTCGGTGCAACTAACCTAGTTAGAGTTTCAATCTTAGATACTTAATTTTAAGGAGGTATGTATTTGTTTGGTTGTTTGTCTTAAGGTCTGGACTATAGCAGGAATGCCTGCTTCTCCCAGAGTTGCAAGGTATCTTGTCTTCCATATTTGCCCCTTGAGAGCCTATCCCTGTTTGCTTGCCTACAATATTGTTATGTAATTCAGTTGTCTACAACATCACTACTCCCTTATGTCATATTACAACATCTTCCTCTAGTTACCAAGTGAGTCATGACTTCCATTTCCCCTGGTGATATAAACAATTTTCTATTTGAGTAAATAAATGTTTTCTATTACTTATTTACTGAATCACAATTATTTGAAAAATGTATTTTCACTACACGTCTTAGTGAAAAAAACATTGCACAAGGTAGCAGAAGATATATAAACAAGTCTCTCAGCAAGGCATACAAAGCCCAGAAAAGGAGTCCGGAGATTTGAGCTGTGACTAGGTACCCCCAGGTAAACATGCTTCTCTAAGATGAAAGAAAACAGATCCACAATAATAACTATGACAGGGTTCTGAAAGCTCAACTAACCTCGCCCAAAATACTACTTCAATTAATTTGATTTCCTGATCCAATTAAACTTCAAAATGTTGGTTTTCCCTTTTGCTAATGATGCTCACATTGTTCATTTGATGAGTTGCCATTGTTTTCTACTGTGGGTGAGAAATATAGCCCAGAGAATCCACTGCAAATTCACATATGCACATGCCCATGTTCACTGGAAATGCTTCGTCCCTTTATGAGAGAATCAGGAAGAATCTCCTCCTGTCTTAGCCCTTCAAGACTGAATGCCATGGAGCATTTTGCTGAAATCGAAGTTCATCTTGATTCTCCAAGATGTATTCTACAGGTCTACATGCCATTCTGGAAACTATTGTATGAACTGTGAGAATGATATTATTAATTAGATACATTCATTTTTGAAATATGTGGAAACATGAATGACAAAGTAGAAATCATTTTCCATTATGATATTTTAGTTGAACTGTTTTTTAGGGGAGGTTTTATATTTTCCTTTTGGTGCTACACACTGAACCCAGGTTTCCAGCTTGCTAGGCAAGTATTCTACCACTGAGCCAAATCTCCAGCCCCTCCCTTGTGAGATTTTAAACCACATGGTATGAATTTATCACATCGCAAACATTTTCTGTACATGTTTAAAATTAAACGGGGATTCATAGACAACAAAAAGAAAGGGGAGGAACAGTTCCTCAGGGTGAAAAAGACCTACAAAACACCTTGCAATTAAGAGAAGATGAACACTAACAAGTAAAGCTGTGCTTGGTTCCTTGGATCTTATCTTTTGCAACAAATCACAGAACACTTCTATATGATGTATTTAACAAGTACAACTGAGCAAATAAATGACCCTCTTACACTAACAAAAAAAAATCCTTCTCTTATGTTAAATATCTATATGTGCAGAGGTATAAATCCTGACTCATTGCACATGTAAAAAAAATATTAGGTATGTTCTGGAGCAGTGACGCTGACTCCTTCAGAATTTCCAGTGCCAACAGATAGTGTGCTGTGGTACATCACTGCAGAGGATGGCCATCACTGTTCCACAGGGTGCCAAAATCGAGGAATAAGATTTATTATAGTTAGTTACCTATAGGAATTTGCAAGTTTAATTATTAATCAAACTAGAGCTCATGAAATCATTGTCATAAATCTTTGACTTAATCTGTGTCATTCTATTTAGTTTTAAAATACAGTTATCTTTTAACTAAAAAAAAAAAAGATTTAAGTGAAAAAAGGACACTTATTTCTCGACTCAGTCCCCAAAATAGAATAACTCATGTCACAAATTGTGAAAATTAATGTAGCACATCAGTCTTAAAGTAATCATCCACTTACACCATTAAACTTTTACTACATAGTGAGAATCAACATCCACAAATCATAACTAAACCAAAAACTATGAATGTAGTAGTTCATGTAATTCAAGCAGTGCCAGTATTTCTACTATATGATATTTATTTAAAAGCACTTGCCAACAGACTGTTTTGTTTCCTTTAAAGGATTTACTCAACTGTGAAACCTGGAACTAAGATCCATTAATTGCTTATTTTGTCTGGTTTTACCCTATTAGCACTACTGCTGTTGGCTAATCTTGATGAGCTTTGAAATGCTCTCATTGAAGAGAAATTCTATTATCTTTCCATGGGAGATTATTCCCTTTTATTGCTAAATTTCATTACCTAGGTAGCTTTTGCTAATAATAGTGCTCACATATTTCTTACCTTAATTTATGTTTATTACTTCTGTATAAATCTCAGTGCTTTTTTCTTCACATAGTCCTTTCCTTCCTTTCAGATACTAATTTGGAGGACTCTGACTCATTTCCTGATGTATCTCTGCAATATAACCAATTGTCATCTATACATCTTCTCTGGATTTTCTTCAGTTTGTTCAAAGTTTTTTCCAATTAAGAAATAGAAAAGGAACCATTGCATGTGTTCTTAGGAGCAATATCACTAATATATAGTGAGAGTGAATATACACACCCTTCCAAGTATTTTAACATTAAAATTTTCTACTTAGCCATTACACTTATCCAGGAAATCTTCCTGTGATTTGTAAGACTCTCAGAAAATATAATCATCATTTTCCTCTAGAAATAGTTGAACATGTACAAGGATTTTTATAATAAGTAAATGGCTCTCCATTCTAAGAATATCATCTTTTTCCTGTGATACCAAAGATATCCTTTAGAAAAGCAAGTTGTAGAACCACTATTATTTCCTTTAGAGTGAAGTAATATACCAGCAAAAAAATGTTATTTACAACTATAGGAGATACATAGCAAACTATCAACGGTGCTTTAGTTGTACTTATTACAGTCTTCATAAATTTTAACAACTTTGATTTTGTACAAATCTTAACGGTTCAGTATGTTCCAACAGCAGCGATAATCCCACTGTTTTTAATGTATTCAGATCATTTAAACACTAATTTTTAAAAAGGATGTTCCATTGAAACTAGTTTGGTCAGTTGATGAGCTTGAGTCTGCACTTTTAGCAAATTATGTCTCAGTAAAGCCACTAAACAAAGTATTATTAAACTCGTAAGAATACATATAATTTTAGAGTAATTTTATATTCACTTCAAAAACATACCGCATAACTTCTTAAACTTAAGATATTGGTGATTCATAATACAATATCTCTCTGAAAATATATTTTGTTTTATAAAGTGATATGTCTAAGCTTTGCTTCTCTGATTTTAATATTTCTATACCATTATGACATAAATAAGATCCACCAAGAAATATCATGTAATCCTACATTCATTATTAAATAAATATTCCTCTAGATTTTTGTCAAAAGTTTGTGGTGTTTGTGCTTTACTTTATACAAGTGATAATTGCCTCTGAAGTCAAATGTTCTTCCAGCCTGAGACATCTGATGTGCATTAGACCTCGCAAGCAGTCCGATAACAATTGAATATGATAGATGATGGTGGTCAGTTGTACCCCAGGCATTGTTTTCGTTGGCAATATCACCATAAAAGAACAGAACACCCAAGAATCATAGAGAAGTCCTATAATCATCATTTAAGACATAATTTTGTGTTTATGACAGTTATCTATATTTTATTACTATATATTCCCACTATATAATGATTAAATTCATTGTGGAGTCTGTACATGTCAATAACTCATCATAATTGTTTTTATTCCTTTTCCCTTCTGTCTCTGAATGTCTTTTCCTGTTCTCATTTCCAAAAGAAAAAAATCTATTTCCCTATTTCATAGGGCCTATTTTTTTTTTATTTTGCTCTTTGAATACTGATTCATTGGGTTTCTTGTAAGAGAAGTTTTACAGCATTTGAACTTGTGTGTTTGATTTATTTTACTTTAACACTGTGGTCTCAAGGTGCAGTTAGCTATTATAATTTATTCATTTTTAATCAGTTGGTTCAAATCTGAGATCTTTACCATTTGACCCAGTATTTGATAGAATGTAGATCTAGTTCTACATATCAGTTTTTGAAATAAATAACAGAATGCATAAACTAAGCGGGTCTCGATATTCTTCCTTCTTATATCCTCCTTTGAAGCCACTATCGGTCAGATACTTTCCACTGAGAGCTTTATTTGAGCTTTTTAAGCTCACAAGTATTTTTTTACCTGTGATAAATTTTTAAGATGTTTTCTAAGTTTTAACATAGGCATTCCAAACCTGTCACATGTACAGACGCTTCCCCTGTTTCCACAGAACTGTTCAGTGGGGACAGGAGTTTGCTTAGAGAAAGACCCAGTGGCTATGAATAAGATTTTGGAATGATTTCTTCCCCACTTACACTTTAAGCACCTTTCCGGAAGATTAAAATGGGCCCTCCAAGTTCCTTCAAGATCTTTAATTTGTTTTTCCCAGCTACAAGCTCTCCCAGAAGTCCAAACCAAAGGAAGACATTATCCACACATAATGTAAGCAATAGAGTAGTGGGGAATGGTGCTTGTACAACTCTTTTTACTGTTCAGCTCTTCACATGAAAAATATAACGACACACTATTTTGCTAAAGCAATGGTTTTGAATCTGTTGCACCAGACCAGTGTCCAAAAATATTTGTTGACTGCACATTTTTGCATAATTAGTGGAAGCCAAGGTGACTTTTCTGATAAGATTTGGCTTATGCTGTCATCATAGCATGCATCTCTTCCACAGCTCCTAACCTGATTGTTTCTGTCCAGTATGATGTGTTCATGATGTGCTGACTTAATATCTAACATCCCAATTCTTCATTCAAAGAAAGTGAGCACAATGCTTGATCTCACTAAAGCCAAGATCTGTCACCAGTGATTATCTTTCTTTTTTTAAATTCAGACTGAATGTTGCATCGCCAGTGAGAACATGGGCCACTTTGCAGACTCAGTAACTGTGCTGTTTCTTGATGGGAGCAGAATACACACATGCTGCTCTCTCAGATTCTTGCAAAGAACGTATAGAGTGACAGAACTTTTCCAATGGTGTACCCTTAAAAGTACAAGAAAATGCACAGTATTAATGATAGTGGCGTCTTTCTACTCTAGAGTGGACAGCCAAACTGACACCTGAGCTCATAAAATGTTGAAACAGAGAGTTAGGAATTATTTCCTGGCCAGTGGGCATCAGCAATTTTAATTATGGAGTGTGTGTGTGTGTGTGTGTGTGTGTGTGTGTTAGGGTGGGGGAGGCTCTGCTGTGCACTATAAGCCAAAGGCATATCTGGGGGTGTTGTGCATATGTTCCAGTATCCAAAAATCAGCTTTCACTCAAACAAACAATTTTTTGCTATTCCAAAAGCTTCACAAAAGGACAGGATTATATGTGATACCAATTCTTCTGAATGTCATGAAGCCATAGTTTCTAAATAGTTTGTACAAAACTACATGCATAGAATAGCCAAAGTTGTATTACTTCCTTTGAAAAAGTTCAATAAGTAGAGTCTCCATGTCCCTTGGACCACCATGTGGAGTCCTTTGGTAGCTGCCAAAGGGTTACAGAAGGAAGGACCCAGCAGAGTGTAGTTGCTGCCTGAGCAGTTGTAAGGCAGGGCCATGCTTGGTCAGTGGAGCTTATCTAAAGTCAGGAGAAAGACAGCTGATACCTATGCAGCACTCACCAAACAGAGACATTTCAGTGTAATACTACATGATACCCACAGTTCCAGACACATCTTAGAAAATAATATCTGTGGACCATCGTCAAATAGTTATGCCTTGCCTGTGTTCTGATGTTTTCGGTAATCATAGCTTACTGCTCTTTCAGGCATTTTTAAATCACCAGATTGTCAGTGTTTTATCTATCTATCTATCTATCTATCTATCTATCTATTTATTTATTTATTTTATGGCTGGCTCAGCCTCCTTGGAGATCAGGCTGACATAGCAAGTGATGCCGGGGATTGAACCAAGATCCCTGAAGTTGCCTAAGTTTGCCTAAGCAGGCACTTTAGAGTGCTGAGCCATCTTGCCTGCCCTATCGCAATTATATTTAAACAGCTGTCTTTTAATCTTGATTGTCATGAGACAATGAGTGAATGTGTAATAGAAAGATTAGCTGAGATAGAAAATATTTTCAGAACATTTGTAAATTGTTTCTATACGTGCTGTACCTTTTATTTTGTTTTTGTTGCTTGCTTATTGCTGTTGGGTCTTGCTAGGTGGTCCAAGCTGCCCTTAAAGTCTGCATATCTCAGGCTTCCCTGGAACTCTAACTGACGCTGCTGTTCTCAGACTCACACGTGCTAGGATGGCATGTGACACCACATTTGGCAGGGCAAGCACTGACTTTGAAAAACTGAGTCAGCTAGTGGGCAAAAGCTAAATCATACTCTCAACATCAGTAAAAATTTTAAAGTAATATATTGATACATTAATATCATGTTGTCAAGCTTAAGGAGGCAGGACATTAAAATATAAGTTGTTGCAATATAGAACACAAATTCCTCAATAACACTCTTGAATTTTATTGAGGCATGGTTTTGTTTATTTGTTTTATTCTACTGATTACTGAATCCAGAAGCATCATATTGCTGACCTATGTCACTGCCCAGATTCACACAGGCATGCACTATTTATTTATTTATATTTGTATTTTAGACAGAATCTCTTTAAATTGACTGGGCTGGCCTCAAAATTGAGACCCTCCAGCCTCAGCCTCCAGGACAGGCAGGAGTACATGTAAATTCCACCATGCTCAACATTGAGCTTTAGATATTAAAAATTAAAATATTAAAAAGCTAAATGTTAAAGAAACTATCTTCCTCCTCTTTTGATATTTTGTCATAAAACTGTATTCAAGTTTTTATAGATATTTTTCTGAATCCTATTACTAAGTTTTGCATATTAAAAATAATTTAATGTCCATTACCTATCTTTCAGAGTACAAATTCTGAAAGGTTCTAAACATAAAAGCCAAGTAGGATGTTAAAAAACTCTATTTTGAAAATTAATTTATAGATACCTTCTAAAGTTTATTTTAATACTCTGCTTTCTATTTATAAAAGGTCTATCTCATTCATTAAGTTCAGATATGTAATCTGATAATAATGTGTTCTAATTTTTAATTAGTGAAAGTGGAACAGAAACTTTACTGTGAACATTATTCCAAGAGCTCCTCATACATGACCCTACTTTGATTTACAAGGTCAAAGAATTGCTAGGTGACAACATGTACCTTGGGACTATAGAATTCATAATCAGAACAACTAATCAGACAAGGCAAAAAATCATTGCCAATGTCTACTATAGATATATGTATCTGAAAAAATGCTTCTTTTTCTTAGGAAGTAATGCTTTTTAAATAAAAAGCATTAGTAGAAAGAAACTTTCATTTAATTTAAGTGGATACTTTTCTCTACTTCACTCATATTATCAAAATTGTGTCCACTTAAAAAGTTTAGTATTTCTACTTTGACGGGTAGCTCTAATGAAGCTTTTGCTAGTAGAGGGCTAAAAAAGAACCACTTCTTGAAAACAGGAACTAAGGCCAGAAGCTATAAAGGAATTAATGAGCACAGCATCTGCCCAAGACCCCACCTGCTGTTAGAAGTTCTGTAGGCACACACTATCTGAATCAGAGAAGTTTCTTCCCAGACTTCAACTACAACCAGAGATTTTCATTCTTTACCCTCTTTGGAAAACTCTGCCAGTGTCCAGTGGCAACTGTGCCTGGTCAGGTCTATTTGCAACCTTACTGTTTAGTGAAGCTGTATGACTAGTGTTTTTCAGCAACCAATCCCCAGAAATACATGAAGGTAATCTGGAGCTTCTGGGAATGCAAGTTATCTTTCGCTATATTTGCTAGAAATAATTACCATTTTGACAAATAGCTAAATGGCTTCATCAGTGGATCCATTTGTGTCACACAGGTAAGAGGAAATTTCCAGAGGCAGAGGCAGGAAGATCAGGAAATTATGCTTTAAAATGTCTTGGATTCTGAGCTCCTTAAGGACAGAAATGATGCTACTCTTTGTGTCATTGACAGAAGGAATGAATCTAAGCAATAAAATTCCTCAAATAAATTATATACATGTAACGTATAACATTTTAAAATATTTTGTGCTGGAGAGACAGCTTAGAGGTCTAAGCACCTGTCTGGCAAGTGCAAGAACCTGGGTTCAATCCTTGGTACCGCATGTCATGCCAGCCTATAATCCCAGGGTTAGGGAAACTGAGACAGAAGATGAGTCTGAGCTGCATAGCAAGTCACTGTAACAAACAAACAAACAAACAAATAAAATAAAACATTTCAATGATTTTATGAACTTATTACATTTTATTCTTATCTCTAAGAAATTATATAGTGAAATAAAAGTTATAAATGGCCATACATACTAAAAGTAAAGAGATTACCCTACTAGATACCACTGTATGCTACCCTGTGAAATTCTTTTGTGGAAATGAAAGAGTAATGTTGTCTTTCATGATCCTACAGGATTGATTTATGCTACCAATATCTCAAATATGCTTAGCTAATATTTTGAAAATATCAAGGTCAACCTAAATTCAAAAAATGCCTCTGAAATAAACTACATCATAAATATTGCCCTTTTAAAAGTAAGTGTATCCAATATTACATCCATAAATTTTATTAGAATACCTGATTCATTTAATAAATATCTAGGTAAGTAAAACTAGCCATCTAAATTCTACTAATAATGAATAAAACTTTGGGAACCACCATTTAATATGCAATTTTCATTTTAAAAAGTTATGTAGAGAAATTATGAAAATCACATCCTTTACAATGGAACCTACAAAAACTGAAATACTTAGGAATTGATCTAAGAAAGGAAGTAAAAGTTCTATTTATTGAAAATTATAATATTCTGATAAAGGAGATCAAAGACGTTATCAGAAAATGGAAAAATATCCCTTGCTCATGGATAGAAAGGACTGAGATTGTGAAAATAGTGATGCTCCCAAAACTTGTGTACAGATTCAATGCAATTCCAATCTACTGTGTTAGAATATTCAAACACAGCAGCCAGGGAAGACAGAGTGGGGAGAAGGTAAGTTTAAGAACACGCCCTTCCATGTCATGACCCTGGTGACCAGCCACTTACAACCAAGCCATAATGTCAAATACACACTCAACGATGAACTCACCAGTAACAGAAACAAAAAGAAAGAAAGGAAAAAAAAGCAGATAGTTGATTTAAAACTTGAAAAGGAGCAATCTAGCACCTGTAGTGAACCTAGCATATATGTGGCTTTATTTTTAAGAGAAAATGTGTTGATGTATGAGTTGTTCTTTCTACACTAAGCATTAATATTTAACTGCAGTGTTGGCACTCTGTGATAACCAAGTGTGTTTGAGGTTGTAGTCTGGATACATGGCCCCTAAAGAGTTCCCATCACTATGCTAGAGTGAGATATTTTGCAATCTTGGTCTTATGCTTGGCAGACTGAAACAAAATGACCTCTAATTCCAGCAGCCTGTGTTACACAGAGTTCAAGACCAACCTCCTGGACTACAGCGTCTGTCTCTATCTCCTCCATTAAAACAGAATCATCAAAAGTCATAAAACTAAGCATGTAAGATTTTTTGTAAATCACTGAATGCTAGGTGAAGCACAGATATTACTGTCAGTGGATGGTATACATTTAAAAATGGAAAACACATATACATATTTTAACAGGTAATTAATGATATGTAAATATGTACAATATCAAGATACATATTTGTGATAGGTCTCAAAGAAACACTGGCACTTGAATAGAATGTCAGTAGAAGTTTTCAAAGAGACAAATGAGGTAAACGATACACAGGCCCGAGAAAGCTTATCAAATCAGAAGAAAGGCAAAGGCATTCTTTTATTGACAAGGCAAAACTCTGCTTTAGGTATGAGTGAGCTTTTCTGCATGTGTTGTTTCACAGTGTCATAAATTCCTGCAAGGCTCCTATGCTCATTTTAATCTCCATTACCAGATAAGCTTACTAGTATGACAGTTGTTTTTGCAGTTCCTTTTTACGATTCTACAAATTTCCTTAAAACAGAAGTAAAACCACAAATTATGTCCTCCCAAATTTTCCATGATTGTTTGTCCATTCTCTTCTTTTTTATTGTGGATAGATAGCTCACCTATTACTTCTGTTGGGAAGTTTATTTTCAATGATCTAAGAACTGAATCTTCTGTATCTGAATCACATTAAACCTCATGACACCAGAACAATCAGCAATGCAAGGAGACCTGCTGAAGAAATACTGTGAGTTTTCACAACTGCTGATGGGATTCCCAGATGTAGAGATACATTGTTTTCTCTTTGTAGCACAGCTCTTTTCATGGACCTTAACTCACACTTCTGCTGGACCAAATCTTTCTAAATACTGAACAGAAGAGAGAATCATAAAGCAGTCTGTTTATAGTAGGAATCATAAAAAAAACATTCCGACTTAAATATGGAGAGAGAAGCTGCAAAGATTCACAGCTTGGGCCTCTTAAATTATAAAATAGATCCAAGAACATCTTATCTACATTGAATGAGCATTTACTACTTAGTGGAGAATTAACTTTTGATATTTTTAAGACAATGTAGTTACTTCTATTAAAATAGCTGTCTTGGTTATTTTTCTCTCATTGTTGGGACAAAATACCCAACACCCAAAATTAAGAAAGGAAAGAAAGGTTTATTCAGCTCACAGTTAGTGAAGGTTTCAGTCATACTTGTCTGGCTCCAATGCAGGGTGGGACATGACAGAGGGAAGCAGTTCATGGCAGCGGAAAACAGCAAAGAGTGAAGGGAGGGGTAGCAGCTGAGGCAGCTTGCAAACCTCTCTCCCCTCTGCATATTGCCTTCAAACTATGGGACCTAGGGCAGGTGTACCACTCACACCCATAATTCTAGCATTGGGTCATAATTCCTCACGGACTCTAGAAGTCTGCCCAATGACTATAGGAGCCTTTGGGGAGATAATTAGATACAAACTACAGAAAGAGCTGTTAAAGTGAATTTGAACATTCCTGGAATTAAATGAAGCATTCTTTTCCATTTAATACACATCCAATCATATTTCTCAGAGAAATTTTAGAGATATGTCATTCCAAAAACTTTCTACTTTACCTTGAAATTACTTAAATCGAGAGACATTTGCTTCAAACTCTTTGCAGTACTTAGGAGATGAGTGTATCAGTGCTGTTTGAAATTATGTTTAAAAATAGAGAGCATTTCCAGCCACCTAGCTTATTTTTAAATATTCACCATAGCAAGAGATAAGCCCACTGCACAGATGAACCCTGCTGTGTTCTCTGAGAACCTAACCCTGCCTGTAAATCTAAATATATCTACCAACACCCTCCCCCGGGGTTGTACCTTTTATTCTAATGAGGATCATTTTAGTTATGATTACAATATAGCTCATGACAATAAAGATAACTACACTTTCAGCTAGAAATAAGGATAAAGCAAGTGAAAAAAGCTCTATGAAGGGGGTAATTATTTACATAAAGACCTTTTATAATATGAATATGAACTCTATGGGTGAAACCAAATTTACATGTAGGTATAAAAGCAATTAGCAGATTGAAGCAGTCTTAGACTATTAACAGGTGAGGAAAAGATAGTAATCAAGGCAAAGTGATTGCTGTGGAAGTGAAGGGGGAAAAAAGAAGATGTAAGTGAAGGCTGAGTGAAGGCAGCTTGCTGGGCTGCATAGCAAGCATCAGCCAAGTAAAGTGATTGCCAGGGAATAAGATTGCTAACAAGGCCATGGAGAACGCATTCCCATACAACACAAAATATCTTAAATTAGAGAAAGTTGAACACACAAATTGGTGAATGACTTCAGTTAATAACAAAACACAAACTAATCCTGTCCCTGGTATATATATTTACTAGTAAATCAAAATTATATTTTTTTCCCAGAACCGGGAAGTCTGTTTAGTGATTTCAGAAGAAAAAGGTACAAATGACTTTTTTTTTTTTTTTTTAAAGAGCCTTTTTCCTTTCCCTGCCATTTTTCTGCCTTACCAGTGTTTATTGGAGCAAATGTAACACACTTCAGTAGTAATTCAGCTCTCTCACACTTTCCTTCCTATCAGCTTTGGAAAAGAATCAGAAAGTTGAATACAGGCAGCCATATTAATCTTCGATCCTTGTTAACTTTCTCAGGTAGAGGAGGACAATGGTTTCTCACCAGATGGGCATGTTTCGTGTCATGGTCACCTCACGGAAGAGCAGCCACTGCTGCTGAAGGCCACACAGACAAAAGCACGTGGGCTGGGGCTCTCCCACCTCTGTGGGAAGACCTGGCTTGGCTTTGCAGCCGTTATCTGCCATAGGCTTTGCTACGAACTCGTTTCAAAGAGTAACTTCTTGAACTTGTATTGTCCTTCTTCACAGTACTACCTATTTCAGTAAATATGCTAAATAATAATAGCATACTTCACCTTCTCTTCCTGAATACCATCATCTTTGGATAAATACACTGAAGCATTCAGAGAGATGAAAAGTTGCAGGTCATCACATTGGAAGAGGGTGGTGAATGGAAGACAAGGTTCCTATTTCAAACTGGCGTTACCTGCCTCCAACCATGGGACCTTAAATTAAAGGTGAGTAAATTCTTATAAGTGATCAGATGATATTCCTAGTGAGTGGAAATGTTCCCCTACTTCTGAACAGTCTCCCCTAAAGTCAGGAGAGTGTAGGGTTTGAAAGTATAATGGCCTTAAAGGAAAAAGTTGGTGAACACACACAAAAATGGCAACAAGCCCCCTCCTGAGATTTATTGAAATCTCACATGTTTTCCCTGAAAAAGATGGATACATTAAATGAAGAAAGGTAGAAGTGGTTTGTGCCAGTTTAAAACACATTCTCAGCATTCGTTCATAGTGAAAGATGTGCTTGCCAAGTTGAGCAGTATTGTTTTTAGCCATCTGTGAAGTAAAAGCTATGGTATGTGTTTTTTTTTTTTTTTCAATTTCTAGCATAAAGACATCAATTATTTCCTTGAAGTAACTGTTCATTAAAAAACAGGACCAATGCCGGGCGTGGTGGCTCATGCCTGTGATCCCAGCACTTGGGAGGCAGAGGCAGGAGGATTGGTGCGATTTCGAGACCAGCTACAAAAGTGAGCTCAAGGCCAGCCTCAACTGCATAGCGAGGCCCTGTCTCAAAAAGACAAAAAAAAAAAAAAAAATAGGACCAAGAACCAGTCTGATACCTCAGTGGCCTAAAGCACCTGCTTAGGCAGAGTGCAGTGGTTGGGGTACGATCCCTGGCCTGCAGAGCCAGCCCGCCACCAGAGCACAAGGAGAGGGCAACTCACACTGGGTGTGGTTGTACCCCCTTAATCTCAGCGCTTGGGAGGCTGAAAATTGGAAAATCACCACGAGTCCAATGTACATAATGAGACTCTGAACACCCTGTAGATCCTTTGCCCTAAACACAGAAAGAAAGAAAAAAAAGAAAAGAAAAAAAAACAGGTCCAAGCAACTAGGAAAAAAAATATATCTCACACACACACACACACACACGCGCGCGCACGTATGTGTGTGTGTGTGTGTGTGTGTGTGTATTTCTTTTTCCAGTACCAGAGATTGAACTCAGGACTTTGTGCTTGCCAGGCAAGTATTCTACTGAGCTATCTTCCTGGCCCTATCCCTTATATTTTAACTCAAAAAAGATAATTTAAATATGACTTAGGGATCTCAGAATAACATCACTAATATCAGTAACCAATTTTGAATGTTTGCAAAGGAAAAATGCAAGTTTTCTAGTAGATTGTAATTACTTTAGCATCAGAGACCAAATGTCTTGTATACCTTTTTACTATCCCAAGCCCTAAGTGAGCTTTAAGTAAATATTATTGATTATCTGATCGACTAAGGGATCTCAACAAGAAAGCTTATTTCCAAGATTCCAATTCACAACAAGGCTACCTTTTTATGTGATCCTAGATAATGCAGTCAAATGGACAACAGAGTTTTTAAAAAATAAGGCTAAATCAGCTCTTTGCATGAGCTCATTTTTTCTTAGTAAATAAAGTAAGTCAGTTTGTATGGAATTATTTATTAGGTGATTAAAATTTTACCCTTTTAGCAAACATAAGGATTTGGCAGGAGAGACATGGAGGTTCGAATTTAAGCACTTGGGTTAGGTTTTATGTTCTGCGTTAAAAAAAAAAAAAAAAAAAAAAAAAAAAAAAACTGAGAGCAGAGATCCGAAGCCACACATCTTGCTTCTAAACCACACATCTTGCCTCTAAACACTGTTTTGTTTTTTTTTTTTTACCATTTACAAAGTTAATAAAGGACTTATAACCTTGGTGTGCTTAATGAATCTGAGATTATTCACTTTTCCTATCTATAAAATGGGTACAGTAACAGTACCTTATACCTGGGATTGTTTTCTTTTTTATATGTTTTCCTAAGTTCTAGAATTAAATAGGGATAATTAGAACAATGTTACTTCTCTGTGAAAGAAACATATTAAACTTATTTTACCTTTAAGTTAAGAAATATAGTTTGTAAACTAGTACAGCCACTTTGGGAATCAGTATGGAAGTTCCTCAAAAAACTAGGAGCAGAGGACCCATTCGACCCAGCTTCTGGGTATTTTTCCAGAAAAACTTATGAAACATCATACCGTAGTGACATGTGCATACCCATGCTTATAGCAGTGCGATTTGCTATAGCTAAATCTTGGAAATAACCCAAAAGCCCATCAAGTGAGGAGTGAAGGAATATTGATGGGGTATCCTTAGTTTCATATTTGATGAGCTCCAGAAACACAGCATTTTTATGGAGTACTCGCTGTTGTTTTAGTCTCTTCAGCAGTAACGAAGACAAGTCATTATTGTACAGAATCTATAGCAGCTGATCTTCATATTGAGTGAAATTCAGAAACATACATTCATACTCTTTTAAAATGTAAGCACATTTTCATTTATTGAAGTAAATTTGGCTTGTAACACAGTGAATTTAAATATATTTATATTCACAGCTCATATTTAAAACAGAAGAGTAGGAAATTAGTTTTGTTTCTGATAAGTGTAGATTTCCAAAATTTAAGGCCTTGAGAAAAACTAATCACGATCAAAAGGTGTTACTTTTAGTGCATCCTCTTTAGAGAAGCCGAAAGTACATCTTATATTGGCCGATTTCCCTCAGTCCTGCTCTTGCAAAGTTAGTTAGCTGTATCTTCACCCAGTGACCTCTTTTCCCAATTTACCTTTTATTGAAACCATATGATAAAATCTAAAAGGAAGCTAGTTTTAGGGCATTAAGTTGAATGTTTTGTGAGGACTATACCTAGTAGATGCTGATAAAACAACAATGGAATATTTATTGGAAACCAATAACTTACAATTATGTGTAAAATTCCTTTGCAAAGCCATTTATCTGACTCTACCTTAAAGAAATCAAAATAAAAAACTTTCATTTAATGCATGAAGGATATAAACTTACCAGTAAGTGTGCTGGACCTCTGAAATTTAAAGAGAAAGGAAGTTCTTAGACCTAAAGTTTCTAAAAAAATGATCAATGAACAAATATCCATGCAATCAAGATTAAAGTAAAAGAACCAAGTTATACATATAACATTTTTATTTTTACTTTTCCTGATTGGGAAGTATTTGTAAGATTAGACAAATGACTCTGTTCTCCTCCTCATGCTTTGTAGGAGTCTAATTGTAGGATTGCAATAATGACATAGGCTCAAAGTAAGTTATTTCAGCGTTTGCTATCATATAAGGCTAGCATTATCTGGGATGGATAGTGAAAGTTTACCAGAATGAAACATCTCTAAATCTTCTTTATAATTATTTCATCAGTAATAGATACAGTATGTACATTCCAATTGTAAAACTTTGAAAATTCTAACTCAATTCATGAAAGCTGTGTGAGCAGTCAATTTACTTGAGATACATAGCTTCCAGCTTCATCTCCTGAAAATGTATCGAACAATTGACCAAAGAAGAGATTTTTGAGCACTCTCTCCTCTCTCTCTTTCCTCTCTCCTCTCTCTGCTCTCTCTCCCCTCCCTCCTCTCTCTCTTTCTCTCCTCTCCATTTCTCTCCTCTCTCTCTCTCTCTCTCTCTCTCTCTCTCTCTCTCTCTCTCTCTCTCTCTCTCTCTCTCTCTCTCTCTCTCTCTCTCTCTCCTTGGCCATATAACCATTATAAGGCCAAACAGAATGAAGCATGGTATTGCACACATGTGCAGTCAGCTACTCAGTTGTCTGCGATAAGAGGACAGAAAAATTGAGGCCAGCTGGAGAACTCAGAATGTTTAACAACTGTGAGTCCTGGAGTACTGGTGGAAAAAAGGAGATTAAATATTTCAGTAGATGATAAAAGAAAAAAAAAAACATTTTAAATAGAATTGCAAAACTTCCTAGTTTAAAAACATATGTAAGGACAATACAGTGCAAATAGTAGCTTTTGCATTATTGCAAGCTTTGCTTATGCTGATAATGGATGGTTTATGGAATAAGGAACAAACTTTAAAATCCATGATTTGCTAAATATTACAGAAACACCATTTAAAATATTGAAAAATTGTCAGTAACTAAAGGAAATAAGAAAATAAATTGTTAATTCACCGAGTGAAAAATAATTCTTTTACAGTCTTTAGACAAGTGGATTTCAGACTAATATATAGAATTAATATAATTAGTTATACATGCCTATTTATTTCATTTTAGATTTAAATGCTAAATTTGAAGTAACATTAGAAAAGAAAAAACTGCTGAGCTGAAATTGCAATAAATGATATTAAATAATAGTACATGCACAAAATTTCTTTTCTTTCTTTTCAAGAACAAAGTCCTTTAATTAAACGTGATTATATCTTTTAAGTGCCAAGAGGCTAGCTTGGATAAATGGCTGAAAAAGGCACAAGAAACTTGAAAAAGAAAATTAAAAACAGGGTGCTTGGGTGAGATGGAATCTCAGTGTTGTTTTAATTTGCATTTCTCAAATGACCAATGATGTTCAACATTTTTTCATATATTTACTTCCTATTTGTATTCCTTCCTTTGAGAAGTATATATTCATCTCAAATGCTCATTTATGGATGGAGCATTTA
>PVJA010013777.1:0-48826 GCA_004027025.1 Myocastor coypus | reverse complement strand
TTTTTTCTTTTTTTTTTTTTTTTCTGTAAGGTCTCACTACTCAGCTCCGACTCATAGTGATCCTCTGATTTCTGTCTCCCTAGCACTGGGATTATAGGCGTGCTTCACCACGCGGGGATTTCATCACTGGCTCAGGGCACCCAGGGCAGGGCTGGCACAATATGCCTTGCCAGGGATCCGACCATGGCCCATGCACTTACCAAAGCAAGCACTTAGTCCGCTGAGCTGTACTGCTGGGCCTTAAAATTTTCACTTTTACCAATTTTACATGCTTATATCTGGTAATCTGAACAACATCATTGCCGACAAGAACGTGCAATAAGATAGCATTGTTGAATACCTGTCAGCTTGGTTTGTTTTCTTAAATGGTGTATCTTTTCTAACGTTTCATCTATTTTTTTATGCTCTGTACAATAAAAAGAACTTACAAATGAATCTGACTTACAGATGATCTTTGAGAGCAGAACACACCGAAAACTTGGAAACTTATTGTAGTAATGGTTACTTTAGAGTTTTTAGTAGGGCGATGTTAATTAAACATCTTAGGAATATAAAAGGTTTTTATTACAATGCCCTTGGAATTAACTGCCAATGCCATGTTAATATTGCACTGAGAGCTTCTACCATGATCATGAAAGTGCTGCTTCTCTGCCTTCTTTCACCATTTCTGTCTTGGCAGGAGTGGGTGCTGCTTGCTGGACATGTAGAGACCCCTTGAGCTTCACAATGACACTGATGCTCGGAGCACCTTCGCATGCGCTGCGGCTTCCAAGTGATGCGACCCAGACCTTGGATTAAGCGTGTTCCGGTGGAAGAAGGAAAAAATTGCACGGAAGGAGATGAGGAGGGAGAAAGAGCAAGGGGTGGAGAAGGAGGGGAAGGGGCGAGGAGGAAAACAGAAAGAGAGGCGAAGGAAGAAAACACGGTTGTAGAAATGGAAGTGATGGTGGCATTGTGACAAATTATAAAAGAAATGTCCATGCCTGAATATATTATCAAGTGCTGCTTGATAATGCTTTTTCTTTCTGAATTTTCCCCCAAAAAACATTTTTTTTCTTTTTTTTAATTTACAGTGTGTATGGTCATTGCAAATGCCCTGGTGTCAGTCTGCCTTTGGCCTCCACCAGACAATAGCTGTTACAGAAATTATATCTAGACACTGTTTCAGTTCTCTGTTTTCAGTTTTTGTTTTAGTTCTCCTTTTGTTATAATAAGTAAATATGTGACATCCCCTGAAAATTTCCAGTTCTAAAGGTCCTGACGTTTCATGAGTGTCTAGCTCTCTGCCGTGTACATGGTGACGCCAAGGTTTCTCCAGCCCATCCCCACCCCACCCGCGTGACACAACCGTCATGCTCACGTTCTTTTGTTAGACTTTGACCGCTTGTGTGGTAAAACCTCCGTTTCTCAGGCCTTCTTGTGATCTTTTGGTCTGAGTCATATAAATAGGTTATTTTCACATGAATAACTCACGTGTAGCTTGTTTCCTCTGGTTCCCACCTGCTACTACAGATGCCTCAAGCACAGGATCCTTTGTTTTTTTTTTTTCCCTCTACTTAAGAATTTCTGGAAGTTCCTCTGGGCCATTTTATGTCTGCTCAGAAATGAGATCTGTCAAATGCAATATGGCCTCTGGCAGCACGGCTGCTATTCCCTCTCTGCTCCACTTACAGGAATATTGGACCACCTGTCGTTATCTAGGTCTGCACTGCGATGGCTGGCTATGCCAGGCTGTCCTGCCTCATCCTCTGGCACCATTGCTGTCTCTTTTTCTGTTCTGTTCCAGCACTACAGTGCTCCTCCACTGTGGAGCAGATGAGCCAGTGCCATGTTTTTCTTCCCTTTATTTCCTTCCTTCCTCCCTTCATTTTATTTCTTCTTTTCCTCTTTCATCCTTTCCTCCCTCTTTTCCTGTCTCCCTTCTACCCTTCCAGATAATATCTTGCTGAATCAAACTTCTAAGCTATCTCCTATTACTTAAGTGGTGACCGTCTGGGGGTGCTTTGTCTTTCAGTGTTCATTCATGGACTTCCTTTGCTAGGCCTCAGGTATGTAGCTAGATGAGGGACAGACATTCTGCTGTGTTAGAGTCCTTTGGAGAGTTGATATTGCTAATGGAATAAATTAAGGCTGCTCAATTCCCTCTTCTGAAAGGAAGACTGGATCTTGCTTAACTCCTGAGTCCCTTAAATCAACAGATTCCTGGTATGTCTAACTGAGACCCAATGGTAGAGGAGGACTACTCCTGAGAGAATTCTGTAGACAAGAAGTAGCAACACCATCGCATAAAGTAGTCTAGATGTCATTCCTCCATTTCCTGCCTTTCCATAAGCCATGCTGTGCATTCCTTTTATTCAAAGTTAATTGATAATTGACCTATTTGGCAATTAAACGTGAATTGTAGTACTTGTTTGCTGTTTAATGGCTCTTTGTTTGGATTTGTCAGTGTGTTTTAAAACTGTATCTTTTATACCCAATCAGCTTTATTATTTTCATACCTAAAACCAAAGCATCATAAAGTAGGCCTCAGCTAAGAATGTATCCATTTGCCAATCTTTTCCTAAGCTAAATTCCCACAATATAGCAGGATGCCTTGGACACATACTAAACATATTGGATGACGAGTGAATCAATGTGTCTATCAGTTAGTTGGTAGAGATTAGCTGGAGCACAATATGATCCAGCTCATTCTTCCAGATCTTTGGTAAGCTAACTAAATTCTACATAAGAATGTGCCCGGCCTCTCCACCCCTCACGTATAGGTATACTCTGCAGGAACTGGTCTCCACGGCTCCAGCCCTTGGTGTTCAAGTGTTTCCTAAAGTAGTCCTGTCTGCCCTGTTTGGCCCCTTGCTCTTTTACCCATTCTCCCCTTACAATCGTCCCTGCCCTGGTGCCCACTTCCTCCTTCACCACCCATGTCCAGTGCTAGTGACCCTTCACTAGTTTAGGTTCTAACTCTTAACTACGCGTGTACGGATTCCTAGTGCAGATATTGTCCTGGGTGTCCGGGGAATTTCTTCTGACACGGCCTTGTGAATCAAGTAAGATATCTCTGCATCTCCTACCGGGAACCAGCCAACTTTTTCCCAAGAGGCACAGAGGTGGAGGCTACAGAGTGGTGTTTCTCCGTGGGAATTACATTCAGTAAAGTGAGGACATACACTCCTTTTCTTATGAGAAACATAGAGCTGGAACAACTGAGGACTGTAGTTAAATGCCTGCAAATATATCACTATGTTTTCTCGATTTAAATTGTGTTTTTCCCTGATTGATATGATTTTAAAGCAACCCCCAAATTCTGTGCATGTAGCACTAGTAGGATCAATTTCAGTTTAAGAATTTTATCTTGCATGTGCAGAGGCATTCAAGTTGAAATAACTGGCTTGCTTGTGAAGTCCATATTTGTATTTAATTACTTTGAATATATATATATATATATATATATATATATATATATATATATATATATATATTTCTTAAGCAACCAAAGTGCTCTGTTGGTCAGAATTTTCTCTTAGGCTTATAAAAGATTCTCCTCTAAATATTTCCATCAGTTTTTTGCTAACACATTTTGGGATTCACAGATTTATGTCCTGACGTTGTGTCTCGCATCAAGCCTTCCCTTCTAGCCATGAGAGCAGCATTTTGTGGCTCGGAAGCCCACAGCATCCTGTTTATGTATCACTAATGGCACTTATCACATTGTATCTTGAATTACATTTGTTTTCATTTATTTTATCTTGATGGCATTTCAGAGCAAACCACTACCACCTGTCAGCAAAATGTGAAGGTAATGAAGCTGAAAATCAGGGGAGGGTCAGGAATTGGATACTGAAGAATTTTATTATCAAAATGCAAAACTATATTCATGCTCCTTTCATGGAAGTAGAATTGAAGATGTAGCTAATGGAACGAGAAACATTAAATCCATATAGGGTACATATGAGAGTCAAAGTCCATGGGGAGACATGAGGTCACAGTGGGAAGAAGCCAATAAAAAGGCAAACACAGAAGGAACAGGGAGATGCACTTGTTCTGTTTAGATTTATTTTCATGAGTGGACTCTCATTACCATTTTAACTTCTCTTCTTGAGGCCCAGAGCCTTCCCTACCTTTGTCAATCTTAAGGAAGTATTCTATATGATAGGCAAAGGATTCTGTCTTTCCTGTCATAATAACTCCATTGACTGTTGCTGTTTCTATAGCAGTTAACATCAAGTATCTATGAAATAATAAATCAAGTTTGGCCAGTGAGTATGTTGATGAAATATTCATGCATTTTTAGTTTTAAGGGTTAACTCAAATTTCTTGAAGTTTGGTATTTGCTTGCATGTACTTGTATAATTTTCTGTGATTGAGGTAGCAAGTTCTCCAATTATACTTTCTATTGCCTCATTAGTCTTCACCTATTAGCAAGTAAGTTTTCCTTAATGGGGTATTTAGGATCATTTTAGGGATGGTCATTTATAATAAAAAGAAAAGAGTGCAACAATAAACTCATACACTGAGCTCTAATGTATTGTTTAATTCTACTCCGTCTGCAAGTGTTTGTTTTCTGTTATTAACTGCATTAGAAGAGGCTAATTTGTGTAGCATTTACATGTTATTTGCCCCAGTGAGGTGTCTGCTGTCATGCTTCTATGGCTCTATTATGCCAGAAAATGACACCACAGTGCTTTCAATTGCTTTAATATAAAAATCAATAAAATGAATCATATGGGGGATGTTTTTATAATAGATAATATGTAATAAACAAGGAAATAAGAAAAAATAAAGCCAAATCTTGACTGCACTTGATCAAGCATTTTTTTTCTCCTCCTTTACTTTTCTTCTTAAAACTAAAGCTACCTTTTATGCATCTCACAGGCACAAGTGTGCTTTCTGTGTGACACTGCCACACCGACTACAGTGGTCACTGCATGATAGCGATTTGCACAACACAGCGCAGGAGAAAGACCCATTGGAGAGAGCCTGCAGCATAATTAAGAGTATTCTGTTCATTTTGCCTCTGTCTATTATCTTTCCTTCTCACCTTGCTCGGTTTTCGTTCTTCCTGAAATGGAAATAGCTTTCAGTCTTGGTGAGAAAATAACAATTCAGCTGACACCAAATGATAGGAAAACTGCACTGGGGTTCAGGTACCTGGCCCAAGAGAGGGATCACACTTAGTCAGTTTCAGGGCAAATCTGAGACAGATTAGGGAAAAATAGAAATAGGACACAGATCAGAAGTTGCTGCCTGCATTTGTTAAAGAAATGGAATGCTAAGGATAGTTGCAGAGTTTTACATTCAAAAAACTGTTTTTACTGTCATGGAAATACTGTCTTTGTAAATCAGATTTTCATTAATGTGGAAAATAGCATGTTTTGGAGGTAAGACCCATACCAAACATTCAAGACTTAGAGTGAGAACTGATCTTACCCCAGTGCTCTTTCTTTGAAATTCTTCATCCTATAAAACATATAGATTATGACGAGATGATAAATGTTTCATTGTATAGGTCATAGATAATTAGGTAGATAGATAGATAGATAGATAGATAGATAGATAGATAGAATACAACTGGTTTAGAAAATTGCTTTGTTAGTATGAGTTCATGTTATAGAAATACAATATAAGAAAAGCACAACTATGTACACATCATCAAAATAAATTTATATTTGGATTCTTGATTCTGAATTTTAGAAAATATATGTATACATATGTGTATGTATAATCACAAAGATTCTTGAAGCTGATATAACAATAAAGTGATCATTGCAATATAAATTCAGATTAAAATTATAAATGACATTGTAGAGAAATATGAAGAACTACTAAAATATTTTAAAGTTCATAATGGGATATGTATTTGTGGATATTTTTCTTTTAAACTGTTTACTAAATAGAGCTCTTTTACTGTTCCTCATGGTGTGTAATGAGTACAATCTTTTCAAAACATAGACTTGAGAGAAGACAGAAGAAAAATTCAGTCATTTCTAAATAAGGGTAAAATTCTTGTTTATTATAAAACAGATTAACTGCAAAGTGAGTTGGAGAAGGGAGCCTCCGCTAGGGCCACTTATGTGGGTAGTGACCCTTTCCTCGTCAATAAAACATTACTACTTACCATA
The DNA here is from genome assembly GCA_004027025.1 of Myocastor coypus. Taxonomy (NCBI): domain Eukaryota; kingdom Metazoa; phylum Chordata; class Mammalia; order Rodentia; family Myocastoridae; genus Myocastor; species Myocastor coypus. The sequence continues at coordinate 42,710 of PVJA010013777.1, read as the reverse complement.
GCATCCAGAGTGTTGAATAAGCATGCGCTGCCTCACATACAGTACTTTAATAAAGAAATACTTGCAGTGAAGAAGGAGCAAATATGTGGACATTTTTTTCAATCTCATAATAGAAAACAATATCTCTTTTGAAAGCATTTATATTTTCCCCATTTTTAATACAGTTACTGTATGATAATCAATAGGATATGCAACCAGCCATTTGTCTTCCTTTGTGACTTTTTCCAAAAGTGATGATTTTTTGGGGAGTGTTTGTTTCCATGGGATACGTGTTGCATTTTGGAAGGCATTAAGCCATCATTGGGGAAAAGTTATTCTTTCCTTTTCTTGAAATGGGAGGGAAAAATGGCTCAAGTCCCTGCTGAGCAGCCCATGGCTCTTGGTGGCTTCTTTCAAGTTTCACCCAGGAAGAAGAGCCTTAATGGATTTGCTGAAGGAAGCAAGCGACGGTGGTCTGCAGTGGATACTGCGCTCCTCTTTCAGCTCTGAATTAGATCTGCTATGCTTGTTTTCCCGTGTGCTCTTTCACACACTTTGGCTTTAAGTTTAGAGTTCATAATACTCTGCTTTACAGCTGATGGTTTTGAATTATTTTATAATACTACTCTCTCTGGATGGTTTCAAAATTTTACAAACATATGTGGAATTATTCATGTATAATTACTACTAGTAGGTATATTTCACATGTTATAAAAGTTAAATTTCTACCTGGAAGTCATAGCCAAGAAATACTTTTTTTTTTTCCAATGAAAGCAATTTAAGTTGAAGTAAGACCCTCTAATACCACCATCTGTATGAGTAAATTACTTTCGGAGTAATTAAATATGCATATCTGAGCCACGTACTGTGCAGATGAACTAAATTTTATTGAAGCAATATGCTTATAAATCCCCTAGGTATTAAAGATGAAGAACCAATGGTATTTTATATTCATGTAGATATAAATAAGCACAAATAATATTTGACTAGTTTCATCTTTTTTAAAAGTACATTTTATCAACTTCTGGTTAATTAATATTTTTTACCCAACAGTATGATCAACACTTTTAGTAGTCACATGTTTTACATGGATTTAAAGTTCCACTAACCATTCTCATGTTACTTGCATTTCTGGATTTACAAGAGGTGCCCACGCACTTATCTCTGCAGGTTCCCAGGGAGCAGAGCAAGGCCGTGAAACTGAAATCGTTAGCTTGTCTGAATTCCTAACAGTTGGACTTGGCCCTCCGTGAAATAGTACTGCGCAGCCAATTGGAATTCATGGTCCTAGCCCTTTATTGCATCATCATGGTTTATAGTCCATAGCAAATACAAATACAAATACAGAAAGGAGACATAACAATGGGATACATCTGACCCCGGCCCACCTTCTGCGGCTTTGCCTGATGAGTCTCTACATTCACTGCATGGGGCAGTGGCAAAAGAAACACTCTCTGCAGTTACCCCTTGAGAGGCCTGACCTCAAGTCCCTAGTCCATATCTTTGAACTAGTCATCACCACAGTAGGCAGCCCATCTCAACTGGGAAAAGCAGTCATTTATGTAAGTTATCCCAGAAACAAGGCTTGGTGAGGGCTTGTTGATGTCAGCTTGAAAGTGATTTCCTACTGTGGTGAGATACCCCAGTTGCTTCTATAAAGCATTACTGTCTTCCTTACTAGGGCCAACCAGTGAGTTGGGCCCAGGAGATGGTCTGATAAATTGAAGGCTACTAAAGGAGGGCTTGTTGTCAGGGACTTTTGCATCCCAGATCTGTAAAAATGGAATGTCTTTCTCTTAGATTGTTGGTAATCCTGGGGAATTTGATGATCAATTTTCATTTCCTTCACATCAATAATGCCCATTAAAGTCAAATTAAATGCTTATTGAAATGCATTGGGTTTTTTTCTTATTTCTAGTACTTTCTCATTTTTTCCAATCTTATTTAAAGTGAATCCAATGTGTAAAGGATATGGGATATTTTGTTTTATAATTTATGGTTACTGGTCCTTAAGTGAAAAAACTGAATAAACAAGTGAATATTTTCTTAGACAAAGAAAATTTCAAGCTGGAATGGTAGTGATAATCTACTCATACTACATAATCTTTTCCTTTAGGAAAATTTAGTTTTTTCTTTATAAGTTAAAAGAGGCACAAAATACAAGGTACCATATAGTTGGAAATGCACTTCAAGGTATAATTCAAGAAGGATGCATCATCTTTCACATGCAAGCTAGTTCTCCCTTGTCTTACCATGTTCTAATTGGACAAGTCGCCTTTCCAAAGTGGTTTTGCCTTCCTGGCCATAATCTCAGTCCTGGAAAATTGTCACTGTACCACTAAAAAGAAAAAGAAAAACAACAGTACAGTGAGTTTCCAGTGAGGCTGAACTTATAAAAATTATGAAAATTGTCTTTCATTTTGGCCTGAAGAATGAGAACTTCAGAACCAGACTCAGAGAGTTTGAGTGCAGGCTGCACTAGGGATGAACTGTGAAACAAGGTCAAGTGACATCACCTCCCTGCATCTCTGCTTCCAGGCCCTAAAATAAGGATAATACAATTACTTACTTGTTAGAGCTGCTGTGCAGATTAAGTAGTGTTATCCATACAACATGCCAGAATGTTACCTGATACGACGTAAGGACTCATTTATTGCTGGCCATGGTACAGTGATCTCCTTTGCATCATCATTTCTTTAAAATTGGCCCCACTGACTTCTTTGATGGATGCACACATTCTTCACAGTGCCAATCATATTTATAGCTTTGCATTTATTTCTGGTTTTGGTTGGTACTAATTCCCAAACTATAAAGTAATGAGAATAGGAATTTGCCAATTGTAACTAGAGATTTTAGCATAACACTAAATAGATGTTCAATAAATATGTTTTAAATTCATAAATTTGTTTTTACTCAACATACTTGCTTGGAAATGTAAAGAATTGACAACCCTATGCCAACCTCTATATTTAAAAAAAAATGCTGAATGAAGTTGGAGTCGTTTTGGAAACTTTCCCTGCTGCTCTAGAAGCCTGTTTTCCTATTGTATTCTTTAATTACATTTTTTCTAATTTAACCCCTTTCTGCTACAAAGCAGTTCTATTACTGTTCCTGTACAGAGAAGAAAAGCCACTCACCATCCCTCACAGTAATTTACAGCAGAGTTAAGGAATTGATTATATGCTTTTTGCAAATAAATTGAAATTTATTCTCCAAAACTAACTACAGATTCCAAAGTCAAACAGTTTTTAGAAAAGCAAAGTTTAGTGTAGTTAGGGGAATTTTAGTCATATAACCTTATGGAGAATGTTTGTTCAATTATTTTTCTACCTTTATCTAGTATAGATAAACAAAACTTACACTCTCTCTCTCTCTCTCTCTCTCTCTCTCTCTCTCTCTCTCTCTCTCTCTCTCTCTCTCGATCTTTCTCTCTCTCTCCCTCTTCACTTGAAGTTCCAGAATCCATTTGTAACAGTAAGGTGAAATTTCATTAGAGGCTTCCAACACGCCTCCAGTTTCACTCAGTCAGAAAATTTTAAGTCTCTCAGATCTGTTAAGATATTGTACACAGTCCCTAAAATCTAAAACTAGTTTTAATTTGTATACTGTCTGCCTTAACTGAAAATATTGCTTAGATGGAATAGAAAAAGGTGATTTTGAATTTTCATGTTTTCCTTAATGGTTAAATCTAGTCTTTCTTAAGTAAAAACAATTCACAGTTTTAAAATACTTGACCTTCTCTCTGGGCTTACTGACTGTAGTATAATTTTATAACTTTTAGGTTCCCCACAGTGCAAATGATCAATTTCTTTCTTTCTTCTTCTTCTTCTTTTTTTTTTTTTTTTTTTTTTTTTTTTTTTTTTTTTTTTTTTTTTTTTTTTTTTGTAAATGTATTTGGTACAGGGTATCATTACTCAGCTCAGACCCGTAGTGATTCTCCTGTTTTCAGCTTTTACAGTACTGGGATTATAGGCATGTACCACCACACCTAGACTTGGCTGACTCAGCATGCTTGGGGCAGAGCCAACACCATATGTGGTGCTGGGGATTGAACCCTGGTTCCTATGCTTGCCTAAACAGGTGCTGAGTCCACTGAGCTATCTTGTCAACTCCAGTCAGCTCTTTCTCATCCTTCTAAATGCATCATGTAATCACAGTGGCAGTCAATTTAATTACATATGTAGTGAGTAGAGCAGCACACAGAGTTGATGATGTGAGCTGTCCAGCTAGCCAGGACTATGAGGATTAATAAGAACTAGTGAGGAGATTGGAAGGAAATATCTTCTAGAAGGGATTAAAAGCCATGCTATTACAGGAGAGTCAAAGTAGTTGAAAGAAGAAGCAGATAAGTTGCTCTCTTAAAAAATATTTACTTTCTCCAGGCATTTTAACAAAATATGAAGGCAGCTCATGCTACCTTTAGCCTCTAAATATAGAGCAGTAAGAGAATGAACATATCTCTAGTTTGCACATTTTGTGCCATCAAGTTGCAAAATGACTCTCATGAAAATCTGACGAGTAGAAATTTTTCTTGAAAACTTGTCTTCCTAATAAAGTGCATGTTTTCTTATCGTGGATTTCAAATGCAAGCCTTGTAATACCTGCGGAAGTAATCTCCAGACTCTTTATGCTACTCTAAGTTAATGCACTTCCATTACAATGTACTTGTGTGTATTCACAGATAATAAACTAATATTTTCTTAGATCACTCCTCTCTTTCACTGCTATTCTCTGCTTCCAAAACCATAGCCCAGGTCAAAAATTCATTAGTATTCACCATTACTATGGATCTTTAAAAATTTGCTGAAAGAGGGGGTTATGGTTTATGTCTAGTTTTCCTGCAAAAGCCTCATGCAATCATGGGGCGGGAACTTCCAGAGTTTGAGACATGATTCATGATCCCTGGGATTATTTGTTTTAGTACTAACGGGATTATGAGTGTGTGTATTTCTGAGATTATGGGTGTAGCCTAAGGCAGATAGGCTGAGGTGGACAGCCCGAATGTAATATAGAGACAGAGAGACAGGTGCATGCTGTTGCTCTGCTGCCCTGGTTGGTCGGCTGCCTCTGTTGCCATTGTCGGTGTTCTGCCGCCATGCACTGCTGCTCTCTACCATGTGCCCATCCGTGTCAGCCTTGGATCCAGCTGAGTAGGGACTGAAACCTCCGCAAACTGTGAGCTAATAAACCTTTCCTTCCTTCATTTTGAGTGTCAGGTATTTGTCCCAGCAATGAGTAAAAAGTAAATAAGACAGAGGGCTGGCCAGGTAGCTCAGTGGGCTAACACACCTGCTTAGGCCAAAAGCAGTGAGCAGGGTTCAATCCCCAGCATGCCATGCTGGTCTTGTGCCAGGCTGTGCTGAGCCAGTGACTGAGACTGCGGGCATGGTGGTGCATGCCTGTAATCCCAGTTCTTGGGATTAATATAATTAAGATAAATATAACTTGGGAGACTGAAACCAGGAGGATCACTACAAGTCTGATCTGTGTTGTGAGACTCTGTAGATCCTAAACTAAATACATTTTTAAAGCTAAATAAAAATTTAACATAAGAGAGAAACAAAAATATGATTTAATGTGGAAATTATCTCAGATTTCTTGAATGATCACTTTTCATTGTGTTTTCCGTGTCAGGTTTGTGTTTGTTTTGTTACTGAGTTTATCTTTTTTGTTTCTTTTGTTTTCTTGATGGTAATGATGGCTGATATTGATGATGATTATGGTACAATGATGTTTTTACTGAGATCTTTCTGGACTACAGTTTACTGTGACCGAAGGGATCAGGGAGCCTGAATCCCAATGAGCATGCACTTCTGTACTGAACATGGACTAGGGGCACCACAGCAGCCATTGCTGTCATCCTCCAACATGAACAGGGCTTTATGACTTCACTTTTGAACTCTGTTAATGTAATTTGCAGATTTTGTTCAACTTCAGGAAATGAGTGTCTGTTTGTAACTTTAGATGTACTTTAGATTTTAGCCTTGGAGGAAGATGGGGAGATTTGGGAGAGACTGAAAGCTTTGGTGTGCTCAAATGAGTATATTTAGACTTGCTCATGACCTTTGAAAGCAAAACTAGGTATGCTTTCTCCCATTATTGCAGGACCTACAATAAAGCAAGTCTCAAAAGCAGTACTTTCTAAATGCCAGGGAAAATAACAGAATGTTCCTATGTTTACAATTCTTCCTCAACTGTTTTATAGATACAATTGTAAGACTTTTTTTCAAGAAGGATAGTAGCCATTTAAATTGCATTAGCACAAGATGATGCCCCTGATAATGGTGTTTTCCATTTTAAATGGTTATTTTTGTCTCCTAAAATATTTATTTGAAGCAGTTATACTATGTTAAAGTTTCTACTAGGAAAGGACTAAAATTGTAGAATTAGAAAAAAAAAATTCTGTAAGCCAAAAAAAAAAAAAAAAAATTAGGAAAATAACAGAGGTACAACTTCTTCCAGAGACTGATACCATTTGGTGCTTAAACTTCAGGGCCAGCTATGGTGTTGTAACTTCATTTGTTTTTAGAATTCTGAAAGAATAGAATGAAGACCAGCGGTACAATAGTATCTCACTTTATCCTTGGTTTTTCACTCTAGAGATTAAGAAATGGTAACAATGATTTAGATGACAATGTATAGGCATGCATTTAATGAGCAGTGTGGAAGTGGAGGTGACATATTCCAAAACCAACACTACACAGCTTTTTTAGGTAGAGACCTGCATAAGCTGAATTACAAATCCACTCAGAAAAATAATTCTGATTGAAACAGATTAGGACTTTATAGCTGAAAGTAATCTTTTTTAGGGTTACCATACAAATGATGGCTATTTTGAAATTCTTCATGAGAACAATGTGAGTAAAAACAATAAAGATTAATTTAAGATCATATAAGCAGTGCCAGACCTCTGGAGCAAGTATGGGTCTGGACTTTATTCTCATGATAAAACAACAACAAAAAAAAAAGATGGAGCATGATATAGACAGCAGCACATTTTATGAACTGAACACTTTTATATTACAGGGAAGTGAGTTCTGAAAAGGAAAAAAAAAATGAAAGAAGCCTTATGATCACTAAAGGTTTCCTCCTAGAGGCCGTTTCTGACCAGGGTACTGGGTGAAAAACCCAGACAGGCCACAGAGGTCTCATCAAAATGAGAAGCTGAAGATCAGCTTTCCAAGAGGATGTTAGAATTTTCAGGGTGAAGTACAAGAAAAGAGGGGGATATGCAGCAAGAGTCTTTTTCAATTTTTTAAGAAAAAAAAAAAAAAAAAAAAGACAGAACCTGAGTAAAAGAAAGGGGCAGGAGGAATGGGCAGTGTACGTCAGAGACAGCAGCCGCCCAGAAGCTCTGACCTAAGGATAAGATGAACCTACGGAGGCAGGAAGCACAGCAAACTCCTAGAAAGGGGGAGCACATGGAGGGAAACCTGCTAAAGCACCAGGAATCCAATTCCTGAAAGCTGCTGTCAAGAGGAAACTCAAAAAATCATGACAATGGGCCAGGGAGATAGCTTAGCTGCAAGCTTAGGCAGGTGCAGGGGACAGCGCTTCAGTCCTTGGCACCACATTTCCTGTCAGCCCCGTACTCAGGGCAGGCTGCAGCAGCATCGGTGTCTCCCCCCAAAAAAAGATGACTATAAGGCCAGGTGAGGACCAGGGAGATAAGATAGCTCAGTAGAATAAGTGTTTGCCTGACAAGCTCAAGGTTCTGGATTCAATCCTCGATACCACAAAAGAATAAAATAAAATAAAATAAAAATAAGGGTAGGTACAATGGCACACATCTATAATCCTAGCACTCAGGAGGCTGAGGCAAGAGTATAACTGTGAAACCAAGGCCAGCCTGGGCTATAAAGTGAGTTCAAGGTCCACGCCCATGTGAACTGTGGAGTGAAACCCTGTCTCAAAGAGACAAAAAGAAAACATAGTGAATGCAAATGTATGTGGGGGTGTGTGGGGGTGTGGGTGTCGTTGTGTAGTAAAGAAGCGAAAAGATAACTATAACATACTCCCTGTCAAACCAATCGAGAAGACAATGGAATGACATCTTTAACGTGCTGAAAGATAGATATAGCCTACCAATCTAATATTCAGTATGATTGAAATAGTTCAGAAATAAAGAAGTAATAAGGTTATACTTTGGGCTAATTTGTTTGACAGAACTTATCACTAGCACATCTTTACTTGAGGAACTGTTGCAGGAGCTCCTCCAGGCAAAGAGAGTACCATAGACGGAAATGTGAAAGTACGTAGGAAAATGAAGCCACCTGAAACAGAAAAGATGTGAGCGAATGCCCCCATTTTAACCACTTATCTTTTCAAAATTTAAGGGACAAACTAGATTTTTTGGGGAATTTGTGTATGTAGAAAAATGTTTGGTGACTGTGAGCTTAGCTTTAACATATGCATTCTGAGTTCTGAAGCGCAATGCTATTGAAGGGACCCTATGCAAAACAAACACGCAACTTTTAAAGCCCAAGGCAAGCAGTAAAGTTATAAAACAGATGCAGACACCTGGTAAGTCAGTAGTAGAAACAAAGGTATTTAGAAAAATACACGAAACAGAACCAAAGGCAGGAAAACAAAGCTAGAAAAAATGAGAAAGTGGGATGATTACAGATTTAAATTCTACCATGCCAATTGTGCTTCTACTACATGTAAAACCACAAAAGAGTACAATGACATAAGGAAGTTGTCAAACTGTATAAAAAGGAAGCAAATCCAACTATATATTACCTGTAACAAATTCACTTGATATATAGAAATAGATATCAATATGGAAGCAACAAGATTGACGCCGTGGAACTCCTTATATTGAGGAAAAGAGACAGCTCTCCTTTGTAAAGGAATTTCCAAGGAGTTGGAACATGAACTAGTGGTCCTGCCTGTAGCGAATTTTTCTGAAGAAAGTAGTATGGAGGGGAAGGAGCAGTTATGCTCCTCAGTAATGATAATTCATGCTGATAGTCTGTGTGTGCTTTTCTTTCCACAGGGATCTGTTTGAAGCACGTGCAGCATACAGTTACATCAGGGAGTATGTGCACAGACATCATGGCTCGGCTTGGCTCTTTTTCATTTGTAACATCCCTCCCCCTCTTCTTCCACCTTCCCCCACTAAATCTCTTTCACCTATTTTCATCTGTGTTCATGTTATTATTATTTTTCTAACTTTCTAAAAATCTTTTATTTATTTGGTACAGGGTCTCGCTATGCACTGCTCAGACTCGTAATAATCTTCCTGTCTCAGCCTCTCTAGCTCTAGGTGTACATGACCATGTCCAGCTGTCATGGCTGGCATGGTGGGCTCAGGGTTCCAGGGCCAGCATGGGATGCAGTACTGGAGATCATACCAGGGTCCTTGCAATTGCCAGGTAGGTGCTTAGACTGCAAAACTATGTCCCCAGCTCTAAATTATTGATCTTATTATATGTTTATGACATATATCATTTACAATCATTGAGATTGTTAGTTTCCTAAAGAGAGGTCATATCTTTACTAATTTCCCCTTTCCCTCCCCTTTTATCCTCACTCACGTCCTCTTGAACCTCATCGCATTTGCAAGAGATTATCCCCTTGATCCCTTTCATTCTTTATTATTTTGTTTGTACATTGCCACATTCACCTGAGAGATATTATATGAGTTTAACTGGGTGTGTATGATTTATTTTACTCAATGTATTTTCTAGGTACATCAATTTTCCTAAATATCTCACTCAAATTTATCCAAGTTGTACAACCAAGTAGTATAGATGCTTATAGATGTCCTACTTTCTTTATCCAGTCATCCTTTGATGGGTATATGCTGCTACTTCCAGAGCTTAGCTATTAGGAACTGTCCTGCCATAAACATTGACATACGTGTGTCAATGTACAGACCATGATGTCTGTAGCTCTTTGGGACAGACACTTGGGAGGGGGATAGTTGGCTCACGTGAAATTTCCAATTTTAGTTTTTCTAGAAATGTATATTGCTGATTTACAACATGGTTGTACTAGTTTTCATTTCTACCATCAATGCAAAAGAGTTCTTTTTTTACCACAACCATGCCAAGTTTTTTTTTTTTTTTTTTTTTTTTTTTTTTTTTTTTTTTTTTTTTTTTTTTTTTTTTTTTTTTTTTTTTTTTTTTTTTTTTTTAATTGCTTAATGATTGTCACTCTTGGCGGCATCTTCCTAATCTTCTGTGTGGATGGTATTTGTTATCCGTAGTTTTCCTCCCTCAAACCTAGAACCAAGATTCACCACAAGAAAACCATTACTTAGAAACGTTTTCCCCATGGTTGGGACATAAGCACATAAGCACCTGCCTGGCAATTACAAGGTCTTGAGTTCTATCCCTGGCACCAAAAAAAAAAAAAAAAAGTTTTCTCCAAATTACCAAATTATTTCACCTGTTCTTCTCAAAAGTTTTAAGGGCACAAAAGTAATGATGTGTGCAGGAACTGTCTTTGTTCACATTGCTTTCACAAAGTTCCATAGGCTGGTGTCTCAGAGACAATGGAGATCTGTTCTCATGGTTTCAGAGGCTGGAATCCCAGGATCAAGTTCGTGGTGGATTTAATGTCTAGTGAGGGCCTGGCTCACAGAGCCTGGCTCCTGGCTCACAGATGGCACCTTCTTGCTGTGTCCCCATCTGTTGTCCTCATGTGCTCACCGGCAGGGCTTTAGGAAGGTGAGTAGATTGTGCAGACTGCAGAAGACTTGCTGTTGGGAGAGAGTTCCTCAGGAGAGACAAATCCCGAGGCTGGGGCTGGGAAACCTTCCAGAGACTAGGTTCAGAACAAAACCTTAGACTCAGTTGTTTATCTCCAAGTGCCAGTGTTACAATCAAATTTGAATACTGAAATTTTAGTTTAGAAAAGAACAACTCATACATTAACATTGTTTCTCTTAAAAGAAGAACAAATAACACCCATGCCATACCACCAGTGCCCTAAGGGGCATGATCTAGATGGGCTTCGAAGCTCCCTGCTTTACTCTTGCTGCTTCTGAAACACCATGCATGGAGCAGCTTTTCCTCTGCCATGACATTCTGTCCTGGAAGCTGCTGGCCATGCCCTGAAACATGAGTCAGAAGAAACCTTTGCTCACTTAAGTTGTGGTTGTCAGATACTTTGTCCCAGAAATGAGAGAGGTCACTAAGACGGGGCTCCTCACACAAGCAGACCGTAGCAGCGAACTTTGCTGCTTTTTTGTGAAATCTGAAACTGCTTTAGTGTAAACGCTTTCCTTGAACAGAGAAGATGGTCAGAGACCGGAAGAAAAAGCATTGCAATATGCGTGAGAGGTAAAGCTTAGCGTGTAGGATATGTGAAACGTTATAAAAAATCAATAAATACGAAACATATAATCCAAAAGACAGAGTAGAAAGGAGCCATCAGCCAACAGAATAGATAATCCTGCTGGCCATAAACATGAAAGGAAATTTAGCTTCACGTTCATGAGGTGAATGCAAATTTATAATGTGATAGAATGGCACACACACACCATATGGTTTATTTTTTTTAAACATGTGACCATGGAGAGGTATATGGAATAATGGTGATGCTTGTGCTTTAACTCTGCAGTGAAACTGGGTCAAACATTCTGGAAAGCTACTTAATATTTAATAGAGTTCTGACTACACCATACTTTCAAGCCAAGAATTCATCCTCCAAGTGCATGTAATTCAGTCGTTTTCTTCCCAGCAGCATATTCATACAAGTAAAGCAATGCGTGTAATATTCTAAGGATTAACAGGCATAGTTTTAAGGAAATCATCTTTTAGATCTCCAACTTTTATAGCAGTGTTTTCATAGTTGTGAGTCCTTCGGAGATAGATTGGCTTATTCTCTTTTCTTACCTATTCATAGCTTCACAGTCATTCTTTTCAAAAAGAAAGGACCATCCTTTCCTCCTTTGAATTTACTGTGATGGATTGCCCTAGGTCTACAATATCTCGGCATGCCTAGGAAACATTTCAGGCATGCAGAGCTCATGAAGAGTCCGAGGACCAGCACTGGGCTTGATGTGGGGTAGCACCTGCTTTTATCCAAGTAACAAAAACAAGACAAAGCCCTGTGTTTGTATCTATCTTTTCAGCCATCCTTCTTTCCCTCTATCTATCCTAGAAACAGAATTCAAAAGTGAGAATGTTGTCATGGAGATGAGAATGAGAGCACATTTTCTTGAATTGAAAAATGAAGTCATGTATTTCTGACAGAAAGTAAGTCTGATAGCTGTTTGTTTTGACAACGAAGACTGGATATGACACTGATGTGAAATGATAGACGCTTTTCACAAATTAGATTAGCCAAATCTACTTCAAGGTTTTGACCAAAATATATTAAAACTATGAATATAGCATATAATATGCTGAAACATGATCTTTTATAGTTCTTAAATTTGGATTTAAAAACAAATGCATGTTAACTTTAAAATGTTTACCGTGATACATAGTTTTCAAATAAACCTAATGGCTATCAACAGAAAAACAGGCTAAGGAATTGTGGTTTAATTATATAATATAATGACATATGGTCAGTCAGAATGAATAGATTAACATGTATGTTCAAGAGTCAGAGAAACGTTGGATTGAAAGAACAAAAACAACAATGGAGCACATCGCTCGAATATCATGTCAACTAGTATTTAATGAGCAGCTAATAAACAGCAAATATATTTTAGATGCCTAGGATGTAATAATTAGTAAGACAAAAATCTTTGCTCTTAGGAGGCTCTGTTTCTCTTGTAGGAGAGAAACATTCCATCAGCAAATTCTGGAACTTGTCAAATGAAAGCAGGATGTGGAGCCGCTGTTGTAGGTAGAGTGGGAGGAAACCCCCCAGGGGTTGCAATCTTCAAGAGGCAATTTAGAGTTAGCCTCACCCAGGAGGTGGCCACTGAGTGAAGGTCTGAATGCCGGTTCATGAGCCCTGTGGTCACACAGAGGAAGCAAACTCCAGGGAGGAGGAGCAGATCCAGTGGCTCAGGAAGATCCAAGATTGTAGACTATGAACAAGCTGAAAGAGAGGAGGAATTAAAAGAATGAGGAGGGTCAGGAAATTATCCAACAGAAGAAACACTAAAGAGAGGTTAAAGAAAAACAGAGGTAGGAGACAGGAAGCTACTGCTGTGAACTGCAAGTATCTAGAGTATAAGGTTGGACAAACTCTCCTTGGTGCCCACATTGCACTCATAGCTATTGATTCTGACGAGTGCAGAGAGCAGACCAGTGAGAGTGGGGGGCGGGTGTGCCACGCCAACTGTCGCAGTGCTGGCCTCACACTGGCTCTGCTATGCATGTATGTGTCAGGAGCAAAAGAATATGGATTTAAGCAAGACTGCTAAGTAGCACAGTCTTACACAAACTTTCTGGAAACAAAATTACAAAAAGGAATTATGGGACCAGATGACTTTAATAACAAAACCGAAGACCTATATTATAAAAGCAGAAAATACAGACCACTTTCTCTAACAATGTACCTGAAAAAAAAAAAAAGAAAATCCTTAAGTAAATGGAACCCAATGATAAAGAGAAGCAATCAAAATATCACAGTCCAGAATTTGAATGTGAATTTAATTTTAAAAATCCATAAATATAATGCCTTGAAAGAAGGAAAATTTTAGAAAACTGTGGGCATCACGATAGATGTAGACCAATATTTTGATAAAATTGAATATAGAGCTTTTCACATTATACATAGAATGAACTCTTAGCTTAATAAAAAGTATTTATTTTTAAAACCTGCAGATCACATCATGCCTGATGAATTTTTTTTTGCTTTCCCTGACAGTTCTCAGAGACAAGGATGGGTGTTGACTCTTCATTAAAATTCACCAAGCTGAATGCTTATAATTTTCTGTTTTCTGCAGGTGTATGGTGCTTATAATTTTGAAAAAAAATCTGTTCTTAAGGAAACTGAAAAAAAACAAACAAACAGGTTTTAGTTTGTTAATTTGAAACTTCAATGATTAAAAACTAAAAATGTTAAAAAAATTTTTAAAGCACATCTCTAAACATAAAGCTCATTCGGAAGAGAATCGGTGAGGTAAGTCAGGACCAGCTCAAGTCCTGAACGTGAGCAGGGGCTGAAACTGAGTCCAAGGCTGCTTGTTCTAGATTCCATCCCTGGAGCAAAATAGTCCTGGGATTGAAGGCTGTCCTCTCCTTTAAGTGACACCTCTCTTCCGGGTCATCTTTTTTTTTTTTTTTTTTTTTTTTTTTTTTTTTTTTTTTTTTTTTTTTTTTTTTTTTGTCTTTTTGAGATAGGGTCCCACCATGCAGTTCAGGCTGTTCTTGAGCTCATTTTTATAGCCCAGGTTGGTCTCAAACTTGCACTGATCCTCCTGCCTCAGCCTCCCAAGTGCTGGAATTACAGGCGTGTGCCACCACGGCCTGGCCTCCCATGTCATCTTCTGATCTTCCTTCTGTGTGTGCTCATCCTGGCATCTCTCTGTGAATCCAGATTTCCCTTAATGTAAGGACCAGTCTGACTGGATCATGCCAGCCCACATAGGAGCTTGCTGAATCACCTGTTCAGAGACAGGTGGTTGCTTTCAAACCAGTCACTTTCTGAGACATGGGGATATGGCTTTCGTCATGGGATATAGTCCGACAGAGAAACAGACCATTGAAGTGTTAAAATAACTCACACCAAGGTGAGACAGTCACTGCACCAGGTTCCGCAAATCAGGGTTCCAAGTATACTGACTTGGAGCCTCCTTAAGCATCAGAAAAGACTGGCAAAGTGGTCTTTTCTTTCTCCTTTAAGGTGACTTTGTTACCATAGTGATTCTGCAAGATACAAAAGAATCACAGGTCAGCAGTCATGGCCTGAAGACCTAGTGGTCAGAGAGGCCTGAGAGAGAAAGGGGTCACTGGGAAACGCTCTGCAGAGAACATGGGTCTTGAGTGGTTCAGGAGGGAGGGAGGCAGGTGGATTGTGTAAGGATGGAAGGGAGCATGCTGGCGTGCTGGCGCGAGAGGCAAAGGCGGAGGGTGAGGAGCTGGAGCAAAGGCATTGTCGTGAGTGGTGTGCTCTGGACACTTAAATTAGAAATGACTATGGGCATTAATGACTAGCCATTGATGGTACCTTGCATGGTGTTTATACTGGCACACTAAATATTTGTCAAATAATAAATTCATTTGAAATACTGAATATATTTGTTTCATATAAACAAATTGAGCAGCCAATATGCTTCGTGATTAACCTTTACTGCCAAACTATGTGTAATAATTGTCAACCTGTTGTATATGTTACTTTAGCAGAAGTAATTCAGGAAAACCATTATTCTTCTGTCTTCATGGAAAAGCTATAAAGAGAAGGTGACATTTAGCATTGTAGCAGAATAAGTTAGGATGATAACCACTTCAGACACTGTAATGCGAGGAAAACAAAGAGATCCGTTGAGCTTGGTTTCTGTAAGACTAGAAATTGTCCACAATAAAATATATATTTTAATATCTCAACTCTTCCACAATGTCCTTACCTTTCCTGGACCACTTCTATGCCGTCCCTTTCCTGTGTTTACTCATTTGTTTTTGTTTTTATGTCTACTGGTGAGTGCCCTCCTCAGGGGGATGTGTTTTTCTAATGTCCTCCCTTCACTTTCTGTCTCTCTTTCCCGTCATTCTTTTTTGAAGGTGCTGGGAATCGAACCAAGGACCTTGCACTTTCCAGGCAGGTGCCATGCAGCTGAGCTATACACCTGGCCCTCTTTCCTGTCATTCTGTTGCCTCTTTATAGCTCATCTTTCCCCCAAGCTACATATTTTCCCATTTATATCAGTCATTACTTAGGAGGATTTACAAACTATTTGTTACCTAAAAATCATTGTTAAGTGGTTAAATTTGTTAAAATGCATTACTTGTTAATCCTAAGTAAAGATAATTTTATATAACTATAAGGAAAATTTAAATTATTTCCCCAATGTCTCAAGAAAATCTCTCATACTCATGTTAAAATACATCCTCTTTTTACCCACTATATACTAAGAAAGTTAATAAAATTCAACTATTACTGTTTTCATTACATTAATTGACATTATTGTTAATATTTAAATTCTGTAAAATTGTAGTTTCTATCCCTGCTGTCTAACTGGGAAACCTGAGAACATGGGAATGCCCTGAATACTTATTACTAAATGAAGGAATAAAGTGAGGCATATAAAGCTGTAATCTACTCTATTTACATTTTTTCAAAACAGACATCTCTTCCTAATCTTCATCACCTGATCAAAAACTTTTTTCCTGCTCTTCATTTCTCAGAAGATGTGAAGAGCAGAAAGGGACTGTTGTAAGTGGGATAATGAAGCCATTCCCACAGGCAGTGGGTCTGAGATATATTCTATAAATTTTAGAAGTTTCTTGCTATAACCTCATCTTTAAAATATAATGCTCTGTCCCTTTCTCTAGTTTCTCTTTACCTCTTGATGCCCCAGGAATAACTTTTCTCACACCCTCTGCAGACCACCACCGTCTGTCTACCTGCTAACTGCAGCGGGGGCTGTTGCATGCTGCCGGTGGGGCGGTGCTAAAGTGTTTCCTATTGGCACACCACAGTGTGAAATATTTTTCCTGAAAGGGCAAAATAGCAAAAAATGAAGATAAATTGTTGGCTTTGTTCCAAAACAAGCTTGTTGTTCTAGGACCCCAAACTGTCTTGAGCATCATTAAGAAGCCGCAGGCCACCCAAGGTTGTGCATCAATTAGCCATTAGGTCCCACGTTGGGTGGTTGGAGGCACTCAGCCTTTGGCCTTGCTCCTCGCAGCGCACCCAAGCAGGGCACTGGTATCCACACAATGCCCACTCCACTGTATCTTGTTCCTTAATTGGGATGACTTAGAGACGCTAATGCACACAGGCGGACTCTGTGGTTCCAATTAGGCCTCATTAGTGGCTCTGCCAGTGGTGACCACTGCAAAGTGCTATTTGCTCTTGGGAAGGCTTTGTGAGGTGCTCAGAGATCCTGCAAAGAAGATACAGGAAGCATTTTATATTCTTTCCTACAGCAGACTCCCTGAATTTTCTATAGCCACCATCAGTTAGGCTAACATTATTTTCGGTGGCTCAGTTACTGTCACATGATTCTTGCAAGCCAAGGTAGGAGGTGGACACTGACAGCCAGCTATGCATAGCGGGCTGATTTATGGCTGGGCACTCTTAGCCTCAACTCTTAGTTTCACTTTAAATATATAAATGTGTTCCTACTCCCCAAATAATATGACTACCCTGAAACTTAAAGTATCCCACAGCAATTTGTAGCTGATTAAAAAGTAAAGGACGGAAAGCAGTAAACTTTAGAATTTCACAGGGAAGGAAGAGTGAGATTTTTATTTTCCTTTAAGCAGAAAAGAAACTCAGAATGCCACTGTTCACTCCTCAGGATGGCGAACTCATTGTTGGCCCAGCTAAATTGTGGAGAGAAACAGGCATAGCCACACCATCAACGTTCTCCATGGATACAATATCTCATTTAGCTAAGAAGGAGACACAATGCGATACATCACTGGGATCGGTGGCACAGCTCCATCTGGTTAGTACCTGGTTAGATTTTAGCCCACAGATGTGGCAGAAAAACCCTCATCAGGCCAAGCAGGCCAGGTGACATTTCCTTCCCTGTAGTGGGCGTGAGACAGAGAATACAGAGCAGCCTGCTGTCATTCCCTCAAGTGCAGTGAAAGGTCATTCTAATCCCTGTTCTAATATTTTTAATTTTTTCTTTAAAAAGGGATAACATTCAATTCATACATTTTCATAAATAAGACTGGAGACAAATAGAGCAATCAGTAATAGATTTTTTTAAATGAGGGATCTGTGTATCCTTTACTTGCAATTAATTGCCCTTTATTCTTCATAATCAACTTTGTTCCAACAGCTGCCTAAGCTCCTGGCACTGTAGCATGCATCCAGACGTTTGCCACCTGAAGACCCTTAAGAAACATAACGAGGTGGGGCTTGGCCAGTGGCCATTGCCATCATGCGCCTTCCTCCTCATCACCTGTGCCCTTCTTACTGCCCCCCCCCGACTTGTATGAGCGGTTGCTGCAGCGATGGCAGGATGTCAATGCCCCCAAAATTGAACTTGTGATTTGTTTTTCTTTGATTTATGTGCTTGTAGTCAATAAACTTTATAAAGGAAAGTATCAGGCTGAACAATCAATCAAAGATAAACAGATTCCTGTCCTTTAAAAGCATTTCAGCCCAGTAGGTGAGTGTCTCATTCATCTTTTGCAGGCGCGCTTTCGGCCTTTCCACTGAGACAAAACTGGCTGTTCACTCCAGGCAGCTCTTCTACCAAAGGGCTGCAGCAGTGGAGCTCAGATTTATCAATTTCATGGCGCCAGTGGTCCTGACATGGTATCATTTTCAGGATCTAAATGGTTAAGCATGCTGTTTGCATGCCGCTTTCCATCTACCCAGAAAGAGAGCAGAACAACTGATTTTAAATGCTCTAGGTTTATCCTGTATATTTCTATAAGAATTCATATTGTGCTTTTTTTTTCTATTCTGAAAAACAAATACTTCCCTACAAAAAAGAATTCCCTCTTCGTTCTATTAGTGGTTTCTGAATCTTCCTTCGAAGAAGGCAAATGTCATCCTGCGTGCTTTGCTTCTCTGCAGCACAGATGGTGTGCATATGCAGATTGGTGATTTTCTAATCAATACAGTGGCACTTGGGAATATCTGTAAGTATTGTAATAATGCATTAGTCAGGAGTGATGTTGAAACACACTGAGATCATACACATAAATCTAAGACACCATGTCTAGACACTCCAGGGAAGATGGGATGGCATGGGTTAGAGCAGGCATTAAGGGAGGGCAATATTTCAAATATGATGGGAAAATAATGCAATTTTCAGACTTTAATAAAACCATTGGGGAATTAATTTCAGTAGGGGTACATTTTCTCCCCAAACATTCACGTTCTTATGTTTGCTTCATGGACACTTGTAATGAGATACTTTTCACCTGTTATCTCAGGCATAAACAGAGAATGGGGTCTGTGAATTGAGCTAGATTTCTAATGTGCTGAATATGAAAATAATCCCTTTATAGGTAGTGCTTTAGCTCTACAAAAGTGCATTATGCAAACAACACACAGACAGAATAAACCTCGGAGATTCAGAGTTAGAAGAGCTTATAAATTAATCTCCTAAGCACACCTTGAGCATGCTTAGAGAGTGCATTCAATCATAAAACTTGACCAACTGAACCTACCAAGTTTTAATAAGGACAAGTTCGATGATGAAAAATGAAAATGATGTAAAATGTATGCCATTTTTAACACTACCCAAAAGTTATAGGCTGGTTTTACTCTCAGCTGCCTCTGCTACCATTTGCCCCTAAGCCTTTCATTTTAATTAATCAGACTCTGTTTAAATTCTGCAGGCCAATAACTGTCCCAACACCAGATACTCCCTGGGACACAAATGCTATTACAAAAGTGGTAAATTAAACGTAACTGGAACTGACGCTTGCGTTTTTAAGGAGAAAACAGATATACAATGGTACAGCCCCTCCCCCATCCTGCCAGCAAGGGTCAAGCAGCCACCCAGCAGGCTCTTGGCCCAAAAGACTGCTTACTCTGTCTTCCCCGGTGTCAGTGTGGCCACTGCTGCTTATGTGACGTCTCCTCGAGTCTCAAGCCTGCTCTGTGCTTCTAACACTCTGGAGGCTTTTCAATTAAAATGCGAGAGAAGCAAAGGCTAGATGGAATCAACCCAATTATCTCTGTAGCCATAGAAATGCACATGATAAATGAACTCCGACCTTTTCCTTTCCCATGACAACTTAGGCTCTAAATAGAGGTGCGATTTTTTTCTTCTTTTCTTCTCTTGGTGAGCAAGTGAGGAAGTACGTGGTTTTCATTTAGGATGGAGTGAAACGGCCCTTACTTGGCAGAAAATCTCAAGGCATTGTATTTGCAGCAACTGTACAATTTAGTTCCATTAAGGGGTATGCTTAGATTTCTTTTCCCCCAGCCTTCTGCCCAGTGGGAAAATTTCATTCGTGGAAATCTTCTCCTGCTATATTGGTGATTCCTTTTCTTATTTTGTTGAATTTTAAATTTATGTTGCTCTGAATCAATCTTCCCAACGTTGTTTCTTAAGGAGGAACGTACACATACTAAAGGATACATGTGCTCCATTTTATTTCCTCGGTCCTTAACTCACTTCTCTCTTGGTGGATGTGATTTCACCATTTCAGTGAGCCCTGGACACACAGCAAGAGAAAGGGTAGAAAGCGCAGCAAGAAGAGAGATCAATTTGCTGGTTTCCGTGTTTTATTCCAAGACCACTGACACATACCCAGCAACGGTGATGGGCACACAGAGCTGCCTGGTGCAGAGAACAACCGTTCGGGGCTCAGAGCATCTGCTCAAAACACAGGAAATAATTTCCCTTTCTTTAAAACTGAAGAAATACACAAGGTTTGGTGCCATATCTTCTAGCGCTCTTATTTTACTCTACTATTTTCTTTTAGCTTTAGCAACCTTTCTTCCGAATGCAATGCACATGAGTCCATGTGTCACTTTTTCTTCCTTAGTCTGTCTGCAGTTTGCAATATTGCTAAAGTTTACCCCAATTGAATTCGTAGCCACATAATCATCAACAGCTAAACCACCATGCTTCTTTCACTTTGTTCCTTGTCCTCTTCTAGGGCCATTTTCAATTCCCTAGCTAGAAATTGAAACATTTTATGGCAGCTATCACCAAATCATGTAAGTGTCTAAGAATATGCCCTGGCAAACACTAACAAATCCTTACATTTGATTCACATGATATGATTCACTCCATCAAAGTCAGATTTACCCAAATGTCAGGGTCTTTTAGCCCCTGATATGTTCACGTTGGTGATAATGTGTATCTACTTTTAATACCTTATAGTCTACAAAATGCTTGAAGAATATGAGAAATAGTACAGTTGATTCATGGGAAAAGGGAATGGATATTTATGCTATTCAGGGCTAAAAAATAGCATTTATGTATGACTGATGAGATAATGCTGTGGACATCAGCCTGGAGATAGAGGGTAAAGATCACCAAAGGTCAAGCGCCTGGAGATCAGAAAGAAAAGGCACCAAGAAAAGAGATACTGACCTTGAGAATGAGAGTCAGCAATGATTACAAGCAGAAAACAAAATCCTCACCTATAGGCCAAACAAAAAATATTTTTTAAGAGACGAAATCCATGTATATACTTATAACTGGCCCTATCACTATGGGTATCTGACTCACAAATCTATCAAACCTGTTTGACTGATATAATGATAACCTTTATGAGCGACACTTCTCCTTCCCCACAGGAAAATTAATGTGTAGGATAGAGGCACATGGGGAAGGCCTTCTTAAAACATCTGTATCATCAATCAAAAGCTCCTGACTCTTTAGGTTGAAACATTGTCCTTGTTAAATTACAAATACCCCTGCAGAAGAAAACATATTATTTGTTATATAAACTCCAGCTCTACTGGTATTGCTAAAGCCATACATGCCTGGCCACAGAGCTTAACCCATAGGTTCTAAAAGTCAGTGGCAGTGAATGTTGCAGAAGATAAAGAGCCTTCTACCAAACTGAGGCTGGGCTCTGAGCTGACAGCAGGAATGCAGTCAAGAACAGAGGAAAGCTGGGGATGGGACTCCGTGGCATAGTGCCTGCCTGGTACATGTAAGGTTCTGAGTTCAATTCCCAGTACCACCCCTCCCTACCCCCCCAAAAAACCTGAAGCTAAAACC
This sequence comes from Myocastor coypus, assembly GCA_004027025.1. Lineage (NCBI taxonomy): Eukaryota > Metazoa > Chordata > Mammalia > Rodentia > Myocastoridae > Myocastor > Myocastor coypus. The sequence continues at coordinate 21,001 of PVJA010013777.1, read as the reverse complement.
TGACTGCTTGATTTACCAGTGATGCTTTGAGCTATACCTGCTTAGCCCTTGTGTCCCCTGAAGTGCTGTATTGCTAAGATGCACCTTTCTCTATATACGCTTCACTTCACTCAAAACTCAGAAAAGTGCCAAGAGCTATTTACCCCCTGTGGGCCAATATGCCCAGACTTGAGCAAGGGGTGAAAAGTCAGATTTCTCAACTTGCAGTGCTAGACAGGAATGTTAGGCTTCTTCCATCTCCTGAATTCTTGCTCTCCTGCTTTTTTTTTTTTAGAACAGATCAATTTATCAACAGTGGAAATTCCCTGAATTAACAAATCCTACTTAGGCATACCCACACTGAGCATTCTAGAGAGACCATCTGCCAGCGGGTATGTAGCTTTCCTTGTAACCTCCCTTCGCTCCCTAGAAATAAATGTTAAATCCCTGTGAACACAATGGTTTAGCTAGAATCGTGCTGAAAATAATTGGAAATATATACAAAATATTATTTTTCCTTTTTTTTTTTTTTTTTAATTTTTACCTTTATCGGTAAAGGCTTGCAGTACATGATGCTTACACTCGTCATGAGGAGCTGGTACATGTAAATAATACCCTTTCCTTGTTTTAATGTTTATTTGTTTATTCACTTAGTTATGTATTTGACACAAGGTCTCACTATGCAGCTCAGACTGAGTGATTCTCCTGTCTCAGCTTCCCCAGTGCTGGGATTATAGGCAAGCGCCACCACGCCTGGTTCCCGGGACTGCATGGCATGTGTTATATGGGACCAAACCCCAGGTCCAGGGGTTTGTATTGCCAGACAGGTGCTTGGACCACTGAGTTACCTCCGCAGTGTGTAAATAACACACTTTTCATGGCTTCCTTTTTTTTTTCTTACTAATTGTGTGTGATAAGTAACAGAATTAGTTTCTCTTCTGGCATCATTAGGATAAAAAATGCTTGTGTAATATTCTATTTTTATAATGTCACACAAAAATAACATTTGCATGTGTCCACTTTAAATTACTCAAATGACATGGTACCGTGAGTGAGTAAAGCATTGGACTTACAAATCAAAACCGACTTCCTGTCAATTCTGTCCCACGGTAGCAAGCCAGCCATCTCCGTAGGACACAGCACTCTGCTAGGTAAACTGAACAACAACAAATTCCAGCTGAGCCTATCTCTTGTGCTCTCCTGAGCTCCCCCATTGAGAAGGGTGTGGGCCCCAGTTCTGACTACAGAAGAAGGCTTCCTGCTGGGAACATCTGCCAGGACCAAGAAAGCAGCAAGTGACAAAACGTGGGCCAGATTCTACCACATTCAAACCAGACATGTCCTTCATAGCTCTGGAAGCTCAATTCTCACTTACAAGTAATTTCAATGACTTCTACAAACACATATATTTATCAAACTGTAAATTGTAAGTTATTTTAAAGATTGGAAACACTTCATATATTGGAAGTAAAATGAATTCTTAGACAGGCATGGCTGATGTGGAAGATTACAAGTTCAAACACAGCCTAGGCCACCTCGGTCATTAAGCAAGTCCCTGTTTCAAAATGTATTTTAATGGTCTTTGAAGTAGTTCAGTGCAATGACACTGGTGAATTTCTCACTCACACACACACACAATTAGTTCTTAACGGTGAGGTCAGCTTTATTGTGGCCTATGGGAATAGCTTATGTTTATATATCTTTAATGTTTCCAAGCCCTGCTCCATCATTTAAAAAGTATTTTATCAATTTCCCGTACTTAAAATTAAAAAAAAAAAAACACAGTTCATTTCTCTTTCCCAATGCAAATAGCACTGTGATAAAGTAATATTAAAGGAAGAAAAAGCTCTCATTCTTTTAGATTTATCTCACGTTTATAAGATTTTGTATAGTCCCATGTGCTTTCAGATGGGCCATACTTTTTTGCTAATAAGTTCACCTGATTGTCAAGAATTGTGGCAATTAGTGTGTAAGCTTCATTTTATACATGAAAGAACTATCATTGTGAGGTTGGCATTAAATTAGGAAATCCCATGTGATCACACCATATCACAAGTTGGCAATGACTTTGTGTTCGAGGAACTTAATTATCACTTTGTCTCTCTTTTTTTTTAAGTGTCTTTTTCTTAATTGGTAATATATCCTGTAAATAATACTGTTCACTTTACACCAAATATCATTTAATTTCCCATTATCTCACTTCATTAGCCAAATGTTCTATTTAGGTAAACCCTGCATATGAAGCAGATTAAAATGTTGCAGAAAAACAATATTTAGGAACAGCCTTGAAAATAAAAAGCTTGTGAAATAGAAGCCGTAGAGATTGTATGTATTCAGTGTGTTCCAGGCTAATTCAGAGATGGAGGTTTATTACGATTGACCTTCAAGATGAACTGAGAACAGCTTTCATATGTACCTAAGCAAACAGTGAATACTGGGACAGAAAAAAAGACTACGGAAGGGCAGCAATTAGCTTTTCAGGGAAGGAATTGAATATAAGACCTTGAATCCAATGAAGAGGGTTTGGGGGAGAAGAAGAAGCCCGTGTAGCACTCTCGCTGTGTTCACCATTTCCCTCTCCTCTACAAACAAAGATATCCTGGAAAACATGAACTAGAATTGCCTCCAACAGGAAAAAAACAGTTGTAAAGAACAGTCTGGAAATGGATGTGAACCAAGAAAGTCATTTCAATCACTATAACAGAAGTGGCTCCTCGTGGAACAGGTAAAGTGGTCCCCTCAGTGGGGAGGGGACTACAAGAACTGCTGCTGCCCTGAAAGTCCAGAGAGCACAGGACAGTAGCTGGCATGGTCCTTCCAGCTTCAGCTGGGGAAAACTATCTTAAGTAGCCCTTGTAACTACCTTTCAAAGATCTGGCCATTAGAAAGTGCATTAGAATCATACAGTACACTGGTACCTTGGTTCACAAATACTTTTTGTGCGAACAGCTTAACTCACAGAAAAGTTTGGCAAAATTTTGTTTCTGTCTGCAAACTGCATTGGGTGACAAACATGACCTCGGCCATCTTTCCTACACAAAAACAAATGTTTTTGAAATTTACGAACTGAGGTTCCACCATATTTGTCCTTCTGTGACTAGCTTAGTTCACTTAGCATAATGTCTTCAAGGTTCATCTGTGTTGTATTGTATGTCAGAGCTTTCTTTTGAGTTATCCTTCACTGGTGGACATTGGGGTTGTTTCCACCCCTTGGTTATCATGGATCACCAATATTGTAGACAAACTTGAGTATAAAAGAATCTGCTTCAGGGGCTGGCAAGATAGCTCAGCGGTCTAGAGCACCTGCTTAGGCAAGCTTAGGCAACCACAGGCACCACATGCTGTGCCAGCCCCACCTCCAGGGCAGGCTGAGCCAGCCATAACATAAATAAATAAATAAAGTTTTAAAAAATACATTAAAAAATAAAAGTATGTGCTTCAGAAAAAAAAAGAAAGTGCATGACAGACGGACTACATCCATCGCCTAGTCCCAGCCATTACCTCACATATCACAGGGAAATCATTTCCAGAGCTCGCACCTCACCAGCACTTACCAAGTCTTCTATAAAATTGCAGGGTTTGCCCATACACGGCACACATCACATCATGTACTTGAAGCATTTCTAGATCATCCTTAGTATCTAGTACAAGATACAGGAACAGTCACAATGCTATATTGCCTATGCAATAGGAACAAGGAAGAGTCTGCTCATACTATCATCCCACTGAACACTTTCAGTCAGTGATTGACTCAGCAGTTGGAGAACCCGTGGGCACAGAGGGCTGCCCAGAGGAGAGAGCATTATCATCACAATACCGCAGCGCCTCATTAGGCCTCTCTCTAAAGGAAGATGACTTTTGCCTCGTACCCTAAGGTATATCAGATTTAATCATGTGCTTTGTTTGCCCAGTGAGTCACAGGCACGTGGAAGTATCAAACACCACTTTGTGTAAAAGTTGTAAAGGTTCTTCCTGCAGTCACATGATTCTTCTTTCTTCTCTTTTTTATGAATCTAAGATAGAATATAAAATTAAACTGAAAGAATTTAAAACTGCCAATTTGGGAAGGAAGGAGGTAAGTACCTCACAAATATTGCTTGGGTATTATATTTATGCGAACATATCATTTGGTGTTTATCTGAAATTCAAATTTAATTAGTTTTTTAAATTGTTGTTTGTTACATTTGGCAGCCCTTGTTTGGCAGGATCTTGGGTAAAACCTTCCCCATTGGCCTGGGTTCAGAATGAGGAGCAGATGAGCAAGGCCGCCTAAGACTCGCAGCCAAGCTGGAATGCCATTGAGCTGTGCGATCCTAACCTGCATTAGAACTGAGAGCCATTTAGTTCTGAAGTGCAACCTACAGAAAGCTCACTGACAAGGGTACCATGTCCTGCTCACTAACATGTCAATAAAGCCTCCCTGGGTTAAGTTAGGGGACATCCTTTTTTTTTTTTTTCTGTACTGGGGTTGAACTCATTGACCTTGCGCAGGCACTTATGTCACTGAGCTGGCTCCCCAGCCCTCCCCATCAGCTTTTGTGCCTGTTGCAGGATTCCAATGCACGCTATTCCACATTGGTTTAGGCACTCTTTGTTTCATCGATATGCCTTATTAATGACATTCTCAGTCTTCCTCTCTGCAACAAATGTGAATTGAGTTGCCATGGCATAGAAGTCTCTTTCCCTAACTATAAAAACAAAATTCATCAGTAGGCTCTCTAATACCTTTATAAATCCCTACTGCCACTGTCAAAACGGGGAGGGAACTCTAGAAATAGTGTACATTGAATATAACCTCTTTAGAAGCACTCACAGCAAAAATAGATTCTCAACTTTTAATGATCATCCTTCATAGCAGAAACGTTAACTTTTAGAGTGACAGGCCTGCAATGGGTTTATTGTGATAAACAAACAGACATGACTTCTGGTCTCACAGAATTTCTCTAAAAAGCTATGCAGAGACTACTATTAAAAACAATGTAAATACATTAAAAAGGATTTTGCTGTTTTACCCCATGTAACAGCCATCCTCTACAAATTCTCCTTTTTATGTTTTATATCTAGCTTTTATCACCAAATATGTATCCTTGTATCTACAGTGGCTAGTGGCTGAATTTTTTAAAAACTCTTCTGCTAGTGTGAGCTTTATAAATTAACTTTTTAATACTCCTTTAAACAAATAAATAATTGGTTCCCTCAGGGACTGTACAGTATTTTATTCTTATACATGTTACTTTGAATAAAACATACTTTCCTGAGTCAGGATTTTTTTCAGTGGATTCAGGGCAGAAGGAGAGTTTAGAAAAATAAATAAATAAGCATGATCCCCACCTCTGAACATGTTATATACTTAGCTATATCCTCCCAGGAAAAATTAAAACCAAATTAACTCTGAAATAGTTACCTAATGATACTTGGTACAATTAGTAAATGTTAAGGAAGTGATAAAAATATCAGAAATGTGTGACTTCAGAAAATGTAGAATCCTCCGTAGACTGGTGAATTCAGAAGCTAGAAGTTAATGGGACATTGAAGGACAGTCAAGAGTTTTCTAGGGAATAGGAAAGAAGGAGGGTCTCTTACGAAGGAAATATGGCAAAAAGTAGCGGGGCTGAGAATGAGCAGGGATGAACTTACCAGCTAGAAAGAGCACTACCCTGGGTCTTTGATGGGCTGCTGGTGAGAGGTGAACCCCAGGCTCAAGAGTTTGTGCTCAAATGATAATGGGACACAAGTAAAAGTTTTGTTGTTGTTGTTGTTTTTCTCATTTCTATGTTTAGTACCACATCTCACTCCGCAGCTTAAACTCCTAATGATCCTCCTGTTCTCAGCCTCCCTAACCCTGGAATTACTGGCACGCACCACCCTGCTCAGACTTGGTGGCCAGCTCAATACGTTCGAGGGGCAGAGCTAGTGCGGCATATGGTATATGCGCGTAAGTCCCTGTGCTTGCCAAAGCAGGTGCTTATTCCACTGAGCTATCTCATCAGTCCACAAGTAAACGTTTTGTTGTTGTTGTTGTTGTTGTTGTTATTTTGTTTTGTTTTTTGGGATCAGGGTTTTAACTCACGACCTTGCACTTGCCAGGCCGGCACTTGTGCCGCAGAGCTATCTCCCCAGCCCCAACAAGTAAAAGTTTTGATCCAAGTAATAACATGAAAAATTGCAGTTTTATTGAATAATTCATGAATCACAATAGAAAGTAAGAATTCAATTAGACAGTTTCCAGGATTGAGTGATAATTCCAATATAAGATATCACTATTTACATGACAGAATGAAAGCAATCCCTAATGGGAAATTGATAGCTGTGAATGTCTATTTTACAAACACTGTGAGCCCAAAATAACTAATCATGCACATCAAGGTCACAGAGAAATGAGAAAATTTCAAACCCAAAGCTAGTATGAGGAAGGGAATTGCAAGGATCACAGCAAAAATTAATGAAATTGATACTAAAAATAATACAAAATATAACTGAAATAAAGTTATATTTATATATAACTGGTTCTTCAAAAGAATAAAAACAGCAACAGATCCTTAGTGAAAGTTATCCTGACAAAGAAACAAAAAACTCGAACTAATGCAGTTCGAAATGAAGAAGTTGAAATTGTAATAAACACCTCCCTAATCCAGAAGATTATTAGTAACTACTTCAGAAACTTATATGCCAATAAATTGGACAATCCAAAAGTAATGGGCAGATCTTCAGATACATAATTACCAAAGCTGAACAAAGAAGATATCAACATCCTGAGTAATACTAAAGCAGATTGTCCTTGAGCAAGTAGGCTTAATCCTAGGGATGCAAGGATGGTTCAACACTCCCAAATCAATAAATGTTATAAACAACATAAGAAGCAAAGAAAAGAGTAGTATTATCATCTCAGTAGATAAAGTAAATGGCTTTGACCAAAATGTAGCATCAATTCATGATGAATTCCCTGACTTAAACTGGTAATAGCCATTTATGACAAATCTACCAGTAGCACCATATTAAATAGGAAAAAGCTGAGAGCTTCCTTTCTAAAACCAGTAAAAAGACATGGATGTGCAATATAAACATTCTTATCCATTGTATTACTTGAAACATTAGCCAGAGAAATCAGTCAAGAGAAAGAAATAACAAGGATATGTATTGGAAAGGAAAAATTATATTATCATTATTTGTAAAGGATACGATCTTTTACATAGAAAAGCCCCTGAAATTTCCCAAAAGACTCCTAGAATGATAATCAAATTCAATAATGAATTGTGATACAAAATCAACACACAAAAACCAATAATATTCCTGTATGCAAATAATTAACTTACTGAGAAAAAAACTTTGGAAGAGAATACACTTCATAATAGAATCCAAAAATTAAATTATTAATAATTAACCTAACCAAGGAAGTTAAATATCTCTACAATGGAACTACAGTACTCTAAAAATTGAATTTTAAGAGGACGTAAGAAAATGTACCAATATACCCTGTTCCTGGGTAGACATAATGAATCTGGTCAAAATATCCACTCTTAAAACTTATATGTAGTTTTAACAAGTCTTAATGAAAATAGCAACACCATTCCTTACACAACTAGAGAAAACAGGCCGGGCGTGGTGGCGCACGCCTGTAATCCCAGCACTCGGGAGGCTGAGGCAGGAGGATCGGTGCGAGTTCGAGACCAGCCTGGGCTACAAAAGTGAGCTCAAGGCCAGCCTGAGCTGCATAGTGAGACCCTGTCTCAAAAAGACAAAAAAAAAAAAAAAAAAAAAAAAAAAAAAAAAAAAAAACAACTAGAGAAAACAATCTTAAGGTTTAAATGGAATCAGAAGAGTTGAAGAAAACAATTCCTGGACAATAAGAATGAAGTAGGTACATTGCTATCCTAGATTTCAAGTATAATAGAAAGCTCCAGAGATTAAGAAAGCATGGCATTGGCACCAAAACAGACTTCTTGAATAATAAAACAGAATACAGTGTGCAGAAAAGTTCATCTGATCTTTGACAACAATGTAAAAAGCATTTGGTAGAGGGAAAATTGACTTTATATCAAGGGGTGCTGGGAAAATGGCTACACACGTAGACAATTGAATCTACCTTCATATTTTTCACCAAATACTACAATAAAATCAAAATAGGTAAAGTATCCAAATGTTAGAACAAAACATTTAATCTGCTTGGAGTTAAAATAGGTAATACCAATGGCACAGGCATAGATGAGAACTTTCCCAATAGAACTTCAGTTGCACAGAACATAATACTAAAGATCAAAAAGCTTTTGCACAGCAAAATTAACAACGGAATAAAGAGACAGCATGCAGAACAGGAAAAGCTTTTGGCCAGCTACAGCTCAAATAGAAAACTAATATGTAAGCTATACAAATAACTTCGGAAGGTTGGACTCCTTGAAAGGAAAGACTCCAGTTAACAAACAGGCAACTAAAATGAATAGACAGTTGTTAGAAGAGGAAGTACATGAAACAGTTCAAAACTGCTGGCCACTGGAGAAGCACAGTTCAAATACTGAGATCCCATTTTACTACAGAAAGAGTGACTTTTACCAAGCGATCATGTGCTAACAAGAGCTAGTGAGGCTGCATGGAGAAACAAACCCTTCTATATCACTGGCAGGAATGTAGACTACGAAACCACTATGGACATTGTATTGGTCAGAATTTTACTTAGAGGAAGAGAATAGATATAATATAAGGAACTGATATTAACACAAAATATACAATCTATCAGGAATTATAAGTATGGCTTACAACAGTCAGCCACAGAGTCAGATGAGGAAGCACGCACAGGGCATCTGCACGCTCCTGACTGAGGAATTCAATCCAGAGGTCTGGACTTCATTGCAGCACTCTGTGTAAGTCTCTGTCGCCTGATGGGTCTGCAATGGAAGACTGAAGTGTCTGTAATGGACGCTGAAGAGTCTGTGATGGATAGCAAAAGATCCAAGCTGGAGGCTGAAGAGTCTGTGCTGCAAGCCAGACAATGAAGTCCAGGCTGGATGAAAAGACTGAAGCTTCTCCAAGGAAGTGAAGTGTTGACTCCTTCAGCCCTTTAAGAAGTCATTGCGCCCTAGGGTGGAACCAATCATATCCCAGTATGGGCCCTTGATCCGCTGTAGGGAGAAATCCAATCATATCCTCAGCGGGCCCTGGTCACATTCCAGGGAAGAACCAATTGTACCCCAGAGTGGGGCTCCCACCAACAGGGAACCAGGCTGCTGAGTCATTCAGCCAAGCTGACACATTGTATCAACCACTACAGACATTCATTGAAAGATATCCAGTAGGAAGATGCCCCTAAAGCTAAAACTAGAAAACCAAAACTAAAAATTCTATTTGACATGGCTATTTTTCTTCTAGGTAACATGTGTATTCATGATTATAACAGCATAATTTGTAATAGCTACATCTTGGAAGCAGCCTATATTCATTTATCAATGGATGAGTGAATGAAGAAAAGATGATATTCATATCCAATGAAGTTCTGGTCTTCTCTAAAGAAGGATTAATTTTGGATCATTTTTTAGGAAAATGAGTATACCTTATAACCATAATGTTAAATAAAATAAGTCAGACATACAAGCTCAAATATCACACAGCATCTTTTATATAAGAAACCCAAAGTAAAAACAAATTATAGACCTGTGGACTTTAGTTCTGAAAAGAAACAAGGAAAAATTAATGGGAGTTTCTAAAGTAGGAAAATCATAGGTATGGGTATGTGGGGAAAGATAAAAATATATTTAAGCAAAAATATATTACAGTGTTAAATATTTATGTTATAGCATCTTCCCAAAAAAGGCAATACCCAGATTTAAAATACATTTCAAGTTGAACATCTCTATACTATATATCAAGTATAAACAAGTTACTGAGATAATAAAGTCATACGTCTTAAGCTTAAAATCTTCACACAGATTTTTATCTGTACTGTTGCCTTCCTTTAAATTTACATAGAATAGGCTGAAAACTTTCCAGTAGAAAACATTCTGATATAACTTTCCACTGTGATCTACTACAGTGAATACACTTACATTCTGGAATGGAGGAAACAACTTGAATTTGGAGTTCAAAGACTTGATCTCTTCCTGCATCTCTGCCACTGCCTATGTGATGAGAAGCAGCCACAGGCATGGCGATATTTACCATCTACCTCTAAGGAAAAAACAATGTTTGCATAAAACTATTTTTTGCATTTCCTTCCTGTACTAAAATTCATAGATCATGATCATCACGTGGTTCTGGAGAGCTGCTTTTCTGTGGTAAAAGGCAGATCACTCTGTTGATACTTAGGGACCTCATTGAACTAATATTTGACTCATAAATGAATGAAACCACTTCATGGAGATGGCTGAATAATTATTTTCTAAAAGCTTTCAGTAAAACACAATAACCATCAATTTATTTATTCCACCATGAGCATAGGAATAATCAACTTCACAATATTTCTTGCTTTACTTGCACATTTTGTGATTATCTTAGTGTGAAACTTTGTCTCCAGTAGAAAATTTGCAAGGCTTAGGGTGTTTCTAGTAGTCACAAGTGGAAAGGGCTCTTGGGAGGCTGAGACCAGGGATGTTGCTCAATATCCTATCATGCACAATCACTCTCTTTTCTAACAATGAATTACTCATGTAAAAGTCAATTGTTCTGAGCTAATGAAATTATTATTTTTTGTTTTACCTTTCCTAAGTCTATTATGAATTAACCTTTAGAATGCCATGCAATATAGTCATTTTATGGACGTTCCATTCAGAGTCTTTTCATGTCCTTCCTTGCAAAGTTGAATGGCTGTGCTCTAAGCTCTAGTTTGAATCTGGAATGTCTCCAAAGGCTTACATGTTACAGGTTTATTGCTTAGTTTAGTGCTACTGGGTGATGGTGGAAAACTTGGAAAGATGGGGTCTCTGGAAGGTCTTCCAGTTATTGAGATTATGTCCTTGAAGAAGGTGGTGGAGTCTGAGGCCTGTACTCTCCTTTCTTCCTATCCAATCTTAAGGAAAATTGTTTCATTTTGCTGTGTGCTACAACTGTGATGTACCACCAAAGCCGAAGATAGTGAGGTCAAAGGATCATGAGCTGAAACCTCTAAAACTATGATTCAAAAAAAGCCTCTTTTTAGAAGGTGATTAACTCAGGTATTTGTCATAGTAATGAATGGTGAAATAAGTGCTTAAAAATGATTGTGAGATATAGATATAGGTATAGATATAAATATAGATATAGATATAGATATAGATATAGATATAGATATAGATATAGATATAGATTTCTACGTGATAGGACTAGGAAAGAATTTAGAAATGTACCTGATATATGGACCTAAAATCTTGTCAAAACTCAAAAACTAGGTAATTTAGTTAATTTCAAAAGGAGTCAGTAAAACAACAGATTTTCCCCCTCTATTTCATTTTTCACCTTGAGCCAGTTATTTTGCCAAATGATACTAAGACTTGTAAGGGAAGCTAATGAACTTATTCAAGACATATAATGTGAAATTAGTGGCACAGTTCTAACAAAATTAACTCTTAAACAAAGCTTGTAAAAATGGAACAACAGGCTACTAGTGGCTATTGAAATACTATGCACTCATAACTTTAAAAAAAATCATTTAGGAAACTGTGTAAGGTTAGCTTTGTCATCATGAAATTCTTTAGTTGTTCATTGGCATGGGAGTATTTCACTTTTCCATTATAGTTGAAAGAGAATTTTTCAGGGTCTGCCAGTCTGGATTAGAGGATTTTTTTTTTTCTTACAAGACATAGTATTTTGCTAGATGCTGTTCTTGACTTGATGGTTTGTGAGGAGAAATCTGCTGTTATTCTGATGTGTTTTCCTTTAAATGTGATCTGTTTGTTTTCTCTAGTAGCTTTCAGTACACTGTTTCTGTGCTAAATTTCTGGGATTTTAATTATTATATGTCTGGGTGTGTTTTTAATTGGGTGGGTGTTATTTGGAGTTCTATATGCTTTGGATACCTTAATGTCAGATTGTTTCCCCATATTTGGGAAGTTTTCTGCTATTACTTCTGACCATATTCTTTTTATGTCATTTATATTGACTCCTTCTTTCTCATTGATGCCTATTAATCTCATGTTGTTCATGTTTGCATCATTTGGCAGATGTTGAATTACTTTTTTCTACATCCTAGTTGTTTTTAAGATATATTTTCTTATCTTTTCACTAGCTAGAATAGTGTCTTCAAGGACTAAAGTCTATTTTTATTTTCATTGAAACAGTTTTGCCAATTTGTGATTGAGGTTTTAACTTCCTATGTAGCAGTTTGAATTTGCTTCATGCATTCTATTATTTTCCTATATTTCTCATTCAAGGATTCTACCATTTTTCTATTCTCCTCTATGTTTTTATCAGTGTCCTCTTTAGAAGCATTTAGTACTTCTTTCATTATAGTTATCATTTCTTTTTTTACTTCAGAATTTTTTTCTGATCTGATTGCCTCTTTATTTTTCCTCAATTGTTTCTTTACTTCAGATGCTATTGTTTCAGGGATTTCAGGTATGTGATTTCCAATTTCTTCTATGCCATTGACCCTTGAATTTGTCCTCAAAATGACCACAACTCCATGAAGGGGAATGGAAAGGAGCCACCAAATGGGGCAAACAAGCACAGAAGAAAAAGAGATATACAACAGCAGTCTTTCAGCTATTCTTTTATATACAGCAGAATATTTCCATCTGCATATTCTACAAATAGACTTCTCCTGCACCCTATGGGTCATGATTCTGTTTGGTTCTACAGCGTGAATATCAAAGAAATAGCAGTAGCTCAGTCCCACATGTGATACCTGTCCACCAGTAGGCATCGTGATGTTGTCCATGAACTTTGTACAGTATCCTATCCCCAAACTCTTAGACGTTCTGGTCATATGTTTGCCATTCCATTTTGTTCTTAGTAATTTTTTACTACCATGGAAACTTTTTCTTAGTTGACATTTTTGTATATATTAACCTACTCAAATAATATGTGAATACTCTGAGTCAATTATAGATTTGATTCATACATATGATGCACAACATTTTGGCCTCTAAGTTGGACTCACAATTGGATTTCAATTTTGGAATATTCTTTTTAAATATTTAATTTAATTTTTAATTAAGTAATATGTAATTAATTTTCTGAATATTATTTAACTAAATTTTTTGTTTTATGATTTATACTGTATCTTTGAGCTGCAATCTCCTTATAAGATACAGTATGAAAATTTCTCCTAGTGTTACAAACTTGAAAAGGAAGAAAAAAAAAAATATATATATATATACAAGAGAGTTAGGATAGATATACAGCTACTCCTCTCAGTTCATTGAGTTTATTGTTTAGATAAGATATCAGGTCTGCATCTTGTCCCCTGAATAACTACTATGGAGACAACAATATGCATTGCATTAGTTATTGTAACCATTCTACTAACTTGTTTAAAGCTGTTTCATTACAATTTAACTTTTTTCCTCATTAAAATTCATTCTAAAAAAATCAAATAAGAAATAAAAAATCACTTAAGATTATTTGGAAAGCTTACACATATTTGAAATCAACACATTTATAGATTTACCTATTCTTTTCTTCTCTAATGTCCAGTTTTTAATTTCTCCACATTTGATTCATAGTTACACTCTCTCTAGAAAATAGAACCATGCAGCAACCAATTTCGATTGGTGATGAACTGATCTGCATTCACTGGTTCCATTAGTCTGGTTTTTTTCCCCGTTTTGTTATTATTTATTGTCATTTTGCTTTTTCAAGACAGACGTTTTACATATGGTCCTAATGATATTTGTGAATCAATCCGGAAGTGGCAAAGTGCACCAAGAGCAGCACAAAAGGAACGTGTCGTTGAATTTTCATTGTAAGCATTAATTTTTGAATTTTAATGTAGGTATGGAACGGAGGTTTATTTATTGAATTTGGAAAATTAATTCCTTACAGCCTTGAGTGTATTTTGCTTTGGCTGCCCCTGGGCTTGTACATATTGGTGTTTCTTTTTTTCCTTTTTAATATTTCAACAGGTGAGGCTGACAAGAAGCTGATGGTGCTGTTTTACACCTAGAGGTCTTAGAGAATCAGGACTGCATTCATAAGCGGAACAACTTTGGGAGATGCTTTAATAATTGCCTTTGGTAGGACTTGTCTCACATTCATTAAAATCTCCAGGCCAGGCTGCTTCCTTGATCTTCATTTCATTTCAGTTGCCAAGCAAGCAAACAAAAATCTCTTTCCTGGAGCCGATTAGTTATCTAACCTAGAATATCTTTGGTTAGAGTACAAATTACACACACAGTATCTTAGCATTTCAATGTTAGAAGTTGGGATACACTTCAGTAATTGCTGGATATGCCACTGGTCTGGGTTTTAGTGTGTGTGTGTGTTTAAAAGTAACTGACTTCCTACAGGATGTGAACCTTTTATACCCATTAAGGTCTCACTATTAAAAGTCATTCTTGTGCTCTGTCAGGTGATGAAAAATATCATGTTGCCTAATTATCTTTCATGTAGGAAATGACCAGAGGATAATTAAGATAAGAAGTCATTATTTTATTATTTAAGAAATGACAAGAGAATACTAAACCTTTATCTAGTGTATAATTATCGATTTTCTTGCTAATCCATTTTCCTCAGTTTTCTATGTAAACATGAACTTAGACTTATAGAGCGAGATCGTACATGAAGCCCTTAGAAAAACTGCACCTTGTGTGGAAAGTAAACAGTCCATATTCCCTTCTCCTTGTCAGGGAAGTGCCTGTTAGAATTGTTGGTAGCCATCTAAATGTGAAGATAAGTAATAACCAGGTATTGATTTCTGCTGAGATCAATATCAACATTTGTTGACCCAAAGAGTTTAAAATTGACTGAAGAATGGAACAATAAATCTTATTATTGACTAAAAAGCAGAAGTCAATATATGTACTATTATAAACATTTTTTCATTTGATGAAGATGATAGGGGTGGGGTCATTTTTAAGAATTTAAATGCACATAAATGCATGTTTATATCATGATGGGGTCTAATGCAAGCTTCTAACTTATTTAAGATATGGCTACAGGGGCCAGCAAGATAGCTCAGGAAACTAAAGCACCTCCTTAGGCAACCTTAGGCAAGCACAGAGACTGAGGTTGAATCCCTGGCACCACATACCATACCAGCCCCACCACCAGGGCTGGCCGAGCTGGCAAGAGTCTAGGCGTAGTGGTGCACACCTGTAATCCCAGTGCTGGGGAGTCAGAAAACAGGAGGATCATCATGAGTCTGAGCTATATAGTGAGACTACGTAACAATCAAATACACTGAAATTATATATATATATATATATATATATATATATATATATATATTCATGCGATACAAATAACATATTTGGTTCATAGTTCAGTGTTAACCATTCTCTTCCCTGTATGTTAGGCTTTCTTGTCATCATAACCTTGAAATTAAAATGAGATATGCACAAATTTACATGTTCCAGTGTTGTTTGGAAGAGTGAAAATGCAGGAACTCAGAATTTTTATTCTCTAGCATGAATTTAAATGTACATTCGCATACATGTTCTATATGTCTACTTAACAATCTTCTATTTAACAATCTTGTATTTTTGTGCCATAGACAGTTTTTCTTCCTGGCTACCCATTTGTAAAAGAATTCTCCCTTAAGGCAAGCCATTGTATTATACTTACTAGAAAATCTAAAAGGTATGTTAAGACCAAGGCACTTCTAAAATATATATTTCAAAAATTTTTTAAACCAAGAAATATATGCAACCTGAGAATTAATAGGTCATTTCTGAGCTTTTCTATTTACCACTAGTCACTCACTCACTCAAAGTCTAATAGAGATTTTATTTTTTCATAGTGCAGAAAAGTAGAAATGGAAAACAATTTTCCATTATTCCAAATAGCTCCCATGTTGATAAGAAATCAAACCCTGTACATATGAGCTGAGCAGAGCATGCTGGGTTGCATCAGGTCTCTGTCTTGTAGCTTTGCCTGAACTGGGATCTGCACAGATGAATGCTGGAAACTGTGGAGAAAGATTTAGCTGAGACATGGACTTCAGAGGACTGCCCCAAATTCTCTCATACAATGAGAGTTCACCCTCCTAGCTCCATCCTCAGTCGCTTAGTAATAACGAAGGGAAAACACAAAAGTTTCTTTCTTTTCTAACTACCTCCCAAAAGATGGTATTTTGCAAGGAATATTCAATTCTAGAAATGCTCAGAAATCTGCAAGTTAGGGATGAAACATGAGCGATGCCTTGAATGCCTCGCACTATGGGGTGTCTCCAATTCCTTAATACACCCCATTGTGCCTCTCGGCTGGGGAAAGTGCTGCACAACCCATTTCCTCCTTTAACTGTGAATTTCCTCGCTTCTATGGGTTTAGATTTTAATGGTTGAATTACATTTACATCTACTTGCGCATTTGGCATCTGCAGCTGAGTTCCAGCCTAAAGCCTTTACTAACTTTGAGAACAACTTTCTCATAAACAACCTCATTTAGTTTGTCTATATAAATTCACAGGAAAACGCTGAAGTCTAAGAAGCTTTAGAGACACCTATGTTCTGAATTGTAGGTCATTCTGGTGGTCTTTGCAGATTTTGAGAACCTTACAATGAATCAGTAATTGGACTGCAATTATTCCAAAGCCACTGGGAAAGTGGCAAAGTATTAGTTAACCAGAGGTTGGAGGCACCGAATGAGGATTTTTGTGTTCATTAATGAGAAGAAAAGAGTTCTCCAATAAGAACATATCTAAATGGTACCAAAAAAAATCTAACCACATAAGAGTATATTGATGATATTATAGAAATGCATCTGAATTATATACCAAAATTGTTTCTTTTCAATTTTTTTAAATTTTGGGGAGTGGAAGTGGGAATTGCACTCAGGCCCTTGCACCTGCCAGGCAAGTGCCAGGTCTGCTGAGTTATTTTCCCTGCCTCTGCACTTTAATTTGAAACTTGGAAAATTGCAAGAACTTGTAGCTAAAAGCTATCTCTGGACTATGACCCCCAAGTCATATCGGCCCTGTTAGAAAATCCTATGCATTGATTTATCATTTATCTAGTCTATTTCCATAAATGGATAAAAACTAAGAAATGTTAGTTCACTCCTTACTATTTTTAATTATTGCTTAAATATGCAATCTTCCTTAGCACTTCTACATCGTCTATGGGAAAAGAATAAAGATATTATTTAAGATTTTTGTTTTGGAGTAGTGAGAAGTTTGTAGGGACCACCTGAACTTTGTCCCTTGGGGTCCACATCTGGGGTGACTCCTTTCCAACAGTCTTCCAAGATTCCAAGAATGGAAAGCAGGGAAGTAAGGCCTTGCTTAAAGACAGGAAGATTTATCTCAACTGTCCAGCAATTCACAGCACCACTTTAGCATCACACAAGATGCTTTCTTTTCTCTTGTTAATAACACAGTTCCACCAACTGGGTAACACTGTGAAGAAACAACTTTATTGTTCATGACTCTCCTTGTTAGGTGAGAAGTTGTGTTGGATGATGGCCTTCTTGATGGTAGAATCTCGAGGTAGCGCAGGCATTATATGGTGAGAGATGGTGGGGTTTGTGTGTGTGTGTGTGTGTGTGTGTGTGTGTGTGTGTGTGCACGTGTGCGTTTAGCACTGGTCTCTCTCTTTTTATGAAGCACCCCTCAGTACCTATTCTTGATGGGTTCACCTGATGACATTATCTAGTCTTAAACATTCAGCAAAGGGCTGGTGATACCATAGTCACATGAAATTTCTGCTCCCTTAGTATCTTTCAGTGAGTTTCATTGGGGACAAACCATACTCAAACCTTAGCCTTAGCCCCTTGAGACAGTGGTACTGTTCATTTTGGTTCCCATAAGAAACTGCACTTTTGTAAGTAATCTTGAGTTATTGTAATTCAGTGATCATCTTACTTTTCATGGGATTTACACATTCAGAAGTCACGTTGAGACAATGAGGAATAAGCTAGAAGATGAGGCAGCAATGAAGAAGAAAGAGTTAGAAAACATCTGATCTGTTCTTGTGGTGGACTTGCAAATCACACAGGTACAGCCTATCTGCTACACAGGACATCAAAATCAACATATGTGTCTACAACTAAAGATGACTACTCTCTTAATAGCCATCATATGACAGCAAAGAATTGGCTCACAATTCTGCAGTTTTTAATTGTGACATTGGACTCCCTTCCTAATTTCTAACACTCTTCAGAAAAGAGATCTATTTGTGGCTTGGCCATGTCCAGCACCTGACTATGGCCTGGCCAGGCTGCAGGTACAGAAGCTCTGACATATCTCTGTACATTTTCTTTTCCTTTTTTTTTTTTTTTTTTTTTGTGGAACCAGGGATTGAACTCAGGCCTTTGCGCTGACCAGTCAGGCACTTATTGTACTGATTTATCTCCCTAGACCCTGTTTTCCTTTGATACAGCCACCTAGAATTAAAATTCTGGATTCTGGCCACTTGAAAGCAAGAAGAAAGGGGAAAAATTGCCTGTGTACATATGCAGAATAGCCTGGAGAATTGAATCGCTGATTTCTGCTGATCTACTGAAAGGAGTAGTTAATGAGTGAATTATTTTTCTCTCTCCTTTCCAGTTTTTTTATGTTTTTGACCAACTTGGGTGCTTATATCTGGTAATCTGAACAACTAATTTGAAGACAATAATATGTACTGCAACAACCATTATTGAATTCCTGTCATATTGCTTTGTGCAGTCTGTATCATTTCTAATGTTTTTTTTTCTATTTTTTATTCTCTTAAAAAAACAAAAGCAATATGTGTTGTATTAAGCATTGTTATCCTCCTTTCATATCATTTTGATTGTTTTGGTTTTTGTGTTTGTTTTTATTTAAAATAAATTTTTGAATTTTCTTTTAAAACACCAGTACTTCATAGGAGGAAAATCATTTAGAGACTTTTTGCCAAATTAAGTATTTTTTACAATATTTTCACTTTGTAATAGCCCCTGGACACAAGAGTAATATTTACATACATCATGATATTGACTGAGCACCTTCAAGCAGGTATAGGGGCGAGGGTTCGATCCCAGCTCCAGCCTTGCTGGTCCCACCTCCAGGGTGCACTGAGAAAGAAAAAAGAAAGAAAGAAGAAACAGAGAGAGAGAGAGAGAGAGAGAGAGAGAGAGAGAGAGAGAGAGAGAGAGAGAAAGAGGGAGAGAGAGAGAAAGAAAGAAAGAAAGAAAGAAAGAAAGAAAGAAAGAAAGAAAGAAAGAAAGAAAGAAAGGAAAATAGGTGAGGGCCAGGGCTAAAGCTCAACAACGTAAGTGCCTGCCTAACAAGTACAAGGTCACAAGTTCAAGCTGCCATATGGAAAAAAAAAAAAAAGAATATATGTCGATTTATGCCTCAATTTAAAATGTACAAATATATAATTGACTTAAGCTTATCAATTTAAGAATAAATTTTATTTAACTTTTACAGTAATTATAGTAAGTTTCTGAAGCATTAAGATGTTTAAGAACTTAAGATTCACAGAATTTGTATATCTAATTTATTAGAGGTAATAGAGGTATTTTAAACATTCTGGAACATTTTGCTTTTAAATCATACAGATAAAGTGTCTAAATAAGAAATCAAATATAATTAATTTATAAATTTAGTTGAAAATGTTTAAGGGAATTTAATTAACTTAGTTTGTAAATGGAACTAAACATTAATCAAAGGCCTCATAAAAGTGATTGCTAAATTTGCTAGACTTTTAAATGCAAGATTATGGAAGAACTAATCTTTGAAATTTTTAAGTCTAATAATTCAGATGTATTTTTAGCTCTAATGAGCCTTCAATAATCTTTTATACACATAAAATCTGTCCTTGAAAATATTAAAACTGGCAAAGTATGTTGACAAAGCCAAATAGATAAGCATCAAATCCTTGTGACAATAAAGACTTCCTCTAATTGTTACATATGGAAAATGTCTTCCAACTTCCTTAGCAGGGGCCACATAGTCAGGCCCTGCAGTCATATCCATGTGGCCTGTGCCACAACTGTGACAAGTGCTAACTCTGAAACTCTGGCCAATTGCTAAACTTTCTAGGATTCATTTTCCTTATTGAAATAATTGAGATTTTAATAGCTTTCAGATTGTTGAGAGACTGAATAAGATAATGCTTATTAAGTGCTCCAGATATTATCTGGCACAAAAATAGAAGTTAAATAAATGCTAATTAATACAACTAAGATGAAGAATCACTATCAACTCGGTTTTCATGCAGAGTTCTTTAGAAATAAAACATGATAATCACAAATTCAGTGAAATTCTTTATAGAAAGTTTTCCACCTGGGAAAGAATAGGGAAATGGTATAACAGTTTTATTTACTATTAAGCAGAAAGTATGGTAAGTGAGTACACAAGAGAAAATGGTTTGTTGAGAGTACACTACTTGTACTATTTTCTGACAAAAAAATTTCTAAGTATTCACCCTCAAATTATTGACATTTTATAATGCACTCAAATTTTTATGTCACTTAGTTTAACCTCTTCCCAAAGATACTATTATAAAATGGAACAGAGAAATAGTTCAGTAGCTAAAATGATGCATTTTAGAATTTTTAGTACTGTATTTACTAAATACAATACTTATTGTATTTAGAATTTAGTATTAAAAGCAGGAATATGGGAGCCATATATTTAAACTAATGATATTTTGAGCTAATGAATATGAACCTATGAAGGTTTATTATTCAGCTAACACATGGCTAATTGAAAACTATGGGCTAGTGCTCTCACTTAGTGTCTTGAGAGAGCATTTTACTATACTACTAACCTAGGAATAGATCAAAATTCAAAATACATTCTCTACTGAAGGCACATTGCTTTCCCACTAACGTTAAGTTGAAAAATTCTGTATCAAACCTTCATCAGTCAGGGGTCATCAGTATTTATAGCTCCATTTTTATACTGATAAAAAAGAGAGAAACCATTTTGTCGCTCCATAATTTTATTATCGGAAGTGATATGGAGAAACTTCCGATTATAGGTGGCAAAAGACAC
>PVJA010013776.1:0-48794 GCA_004027025.1 Myocastor coypus | reverse complement strand
TGGCCAGGGCGAGCAGGACTCTTAATCCAAGTCCTGTATGTTTTATTTAAGTCTCTACGTCTGGGCTCCCTTCAGACTCGCATGTCAGACTTCTCTCTCCCTGTCATAATCTTCATGTCACCACCCCTCCTGTCAGGAGCTCTGGTGGCCAGGGCCCTGTGGGCACCCACCAGGGCATCGGCATGTGAATGCAGGTGGTCTTTAATCAACAGTGGGCGACAGCTCGCAGAGCCGAAGCCACTGGGGGAAAATATCGAAGTTAAAAGTGTGTTGGCTGCGCTGAGCCCGCAAAGGCCCCTCCTGGCCACACGGCGCAGGGTAGGCTGTGGCTTGCTGCCCTCTACGGCCACGGGCTCTGGGAGCTTGGGCCCACTTCACTTCCTGAGCCAGGTGGGGAAAACCTGCCAATGTGTACAATCTCCCCTGAATGTGCAGCGTTTTTGTACCACTGTGAAGTGAAGAGCGTCATCCGTGCCACCAGCAGTCAGGCAGGGCTGCCGCATTCGCCAGCCTGTGGCGGATGAGCTGCCCCTGCACGTCCGGCTCTGCCCTCGAGAAATGCCAGCCGGGCAGAGCGTCCCAGCACAGCAACCTCTGACGTGCCTCCTCCAGCCCTCGCTGCTTCTGTCCAGCATTATAGGGACAAGCACGACCACCCCGCCCTCCCTGCAGAGCAGGGTTTCTCCCTAGGGCACCCAGAATAGCAGGTGCCCCACACGCTGCTTGCGTCTGGGACCACAGGGTGTGCCCAGGGGTGGCGGGAGTGGAAATGTGTCCGTTCTGCCCTCTTCAGAGCGAGGTCTGCGGTCTCCTTATTTCCAACAACAGCACGTCGACCTTTTTCCTCCTTCAACTTGCTGAGTTCTTGTTTTCCTTGACCTTCTCAACAGAAGCCAAATTCATTTGATAAGAAAACTCATTTGGCCACACTCTGTGGCGCAGGCCTGACTCTGTGGGCCTCACAGTCTGCTGGGCAGCGCACCCCCCACAGGTTGAGTGGCCCACCTGCCACCAAACGCCTGCTGTGGACGGCTCACGCCTGCCCAGCCACCATCCCCGAGCTCGGCAGCCTTGCTCTCCTTGTGATGGCCGTAATCTGTTTTCATCCTTTATCCAAACTGTTCTAGTGGCAGAGAAATGAACACTTATGCCAGTGCATGTATTTAAAAAAAAATGCCATAGGCGTTCCCATACTCAAATCAGAACACAAAAAGCTCTAGCCTAAAACTCTGTTGCTCACCACTAGCAGTGCTCCTTGGAACCGTAGCCCCTGACCTCCTAAGCGGGCGGACAGCGAAGCCCCAGGGCTGTCTGCGCTTTTGTTGTTTTCCAACAGAGCTCTCTCGTTTAATGAGTCTGGGAAGATGCCCATTAGGGTGGAGAGAGAGCTCACATTTGCCGTTTGCTGTGGGGAGGCTCCGGTGCCCCTCACCAGATGCCCTTGGGAGGAGCAGAGGGGAGGCTGCTCTGCGGCTGGCTGCGAGACGCCCGTTTCACGGCACTATGCCCAGGACCTTCTGAGGTGGGAACCCCGCCCTCCCGGTGCACGGGGAGCACCGAGGCTCCTTAGCGTCACGGCTGCTGTCAGCTTTCCTGGGTTCAGCCTCGTGCGTGCTCCCTCCGATGGCCTGTGTCTGGGCACCCCCGAAGGCTCATGCAGTCGCCCGTGGAGCTTTCTTGGAAGCGGCTGGATCTGGAGTCTGAGACCCCAGAAGTGACTTGCGGTGCAATGTAGGATCGAGGTTGCCAGGACTGAGGTGCTCGGGCTGCTTGCTCTGAGAGGCCTGGGCAGGGAAAAGGGGCAGAAGTCCCTGTCAGGGTCCGGGGTTTGCTTTGCTGCCTTCTGTCCACTGTGAACCAGGGCCAGCTGGCGACGGGCTGGAACCTCTGCCAGCAGTGATCCACACAGACCCTCCCTCCTTTCACTTGTGGGTGCTGGGTGTTTCCTCTCAGCAAAGAGGAAAGTAGCTGACACCCTCCCCAAGGTGTAAGGTCAGGGCGCTCAGCCTCCAAGAAGAAATACTCCTCACAAATGAGAAAGCAGAGCAAGTGTCTCTCAGTCTGAGGCCTTTTATCTTCTAGTTGGAAAACAGAACAGAATAAAAGCCTATTTTTACATCCACCCCGAATCAGAGGGGTTCACGGTTCCAGTGCTAGAAGAGCTTGCACGCACACTCGGGCAGGAGATAGATGCGGGGCTTTCCGAAGCACCGAGCGTTGAAGTCTCTTGGAGCAGTGGGTGAACAGATACCGTCGCCACAGTTATGCCCTCTCTGAAAGCATTTCAAGACCGTAGAATGAAGTCCTCCTCTTGGGCTCCCGCAGAGAACACAGGTCTACAGTCCCCAGCCAACCTCTGACACACCTCACATCCACAACTGGGAGTCGTCTGGCGGGTTTCCAGATCCTTCAGAAAGTCCCCGTTCGCAATGTTGCCTCTGTGGACTTCTTGGATCCTAGCTATTTCGGATCCTGTATTCGAATGACATTATTCGATCCCCACACCTGGAAGGCAGGTTGGTGAGCAGCTCCTGGGCTCTCAGTGGGTTCTTCTCAGCCTACAATTTCAGAATCGGTCTCGGGAGGTTCATTCACGGCAAAACTCTGAAGAGCGCTGTGAGATGCCCACGGGCAGATCCAGTTTTCTCACCTTTTAATTAAGTCATTGGCAGACGCCTCAGAGGATACGGAGGGTCGCTTACCCTCCACAGGACAAGCACATTTGTCCTTAATAATTGGCAGGAAAGGTGATGAAGGTTTAATTAAGAAGTTGGCTTGGTTTGAAATACACCTTCTCGCCTAAGAATCTGAGGCTCTCCCGATCGCCGTTTGGCAGTGTTGTGACACATATACAGGTGTCCACCCCAAAGCCTCATACAGTCGTGCGGCTTCTGGAATTTGTAATTTATTATTATGAGAATGGGTGCTGCCTCTCCCCTGGGGCAGGTGACTTGCATTTCAATGTAAGGAGCAAGAGGCGTTAGCTGCTTGAGCTGCTGCTACCCTGACTTTTGCTCTTGCTCTTAGCTGCCGCCATGAAAGGTTGCCCTCTGTCTTGACTACTTTTTAGTCCTTGCTGGGACAAATACCCAACACGCAAAATGAAGGAAGGAAAGGTTTATTTAGCTCACAGTGACTGGAGGTTTCAGTCCGAATTCGGCTGGCCCAAGGCTGAGTGGAACAGGGCAGAGAGCATCCAGTTCACGGCGGCGGAACAGCAATTGCAACAGAGGCAGCCAACCAACCAAGGGAGCAGACAGCCACAGCGCGTGTCTGTCTGCCTGTCTGTCTGTCTGTCTGTCTGTCTCTCTCTCTCTACTACAGTCAGATTCTCCACCTCAGCCTATCCGCCTCAGGCCACACCTATAATTCCCAGCAGTACTCAGACCATAATCTCATCGGTACTAAAATACATAATCCCAGTGGATCACGGATCAAGTCTCAAACTCTAGAAGTCCCCGCCCCATGATTGCATGAGGCTTTGGGGGGACAACTAGACATAAACTATAACACCCTGAGCCTTGTGCCTCTGCCTTGGAGCCAGCTGAATGTGGACTGAAAGCTCCAGTCACTGGGAGCTAAATAAACCTTTCCTTCCCTCATTTTGAGTGTCGGGTGTTTTTGCCAGCAACGAGAGAAGAGTAAGACAGGCAGGAAGGCGCCAGCTAGAGCCCCTTCAGGGTCTGGATCCCACTAGTCAGGGGCAGGAGGAGATCAGCGTGAGAAGACATCAGAGTAGATGGAGGAAAGACGTAAAGTTGAGTGGGCAAGCAGCTCACAGGGAGCCGGAGAGGCTGCACACAGCCAGGGAGCAGGGCCTGAGGACGCCTGTACCCGAGGGCTCAGGCTGGAACAAGACCTAAGAGAGAAGCGGGCATGTTCCAGAGGATGTGAGAAGGACAGCACTGCAGGGGCAGAGGCTGAGTCAGGAGGAAGAAAGAGCAGCCCAGCGGAGTGAGGCGCTGGGCCTGAGGTGCGCAGCTGTGGTCACAGTGCACAGAGGCCGCAGGCGGGAGGGTTCCCACGAGTTTGAGGACAACCTGGGCTGCACAGTGAGTTCAAGGCTGAGAAAGGCGAAGTCTATGGCTTCAGGCACTGCAGAGCAGGGTTGAAGGCCCAAAGGGTGGCTCTACGGCCTCCACCGCCACCACAACCGTCCCCGCCACTCAGTCCACACGGGGATGGACATCCACGGAGTGCAGCCAGGCATGTGGTGGCCCTCAAGCCCCTGGGGACACTGCAGAGCCCCCCTTGCTTCTGACTTATCCCCCTGAAGGCAGGACAGCTGGAAATATGTGTTGCCTGTCTCCTTCGAGTCGTGGGAGGATCAACTGAGGCAGTGTACGTGGGGAAGCTCCGTAAATAGAAATCAATTATCCACAGAGAGGAAGCAAGATGCGATCCTGCGCTTTGATCATTGGCTCAGATCGCCTCTCCTGAGGCGGGGCGCAGGCAGGTGGCCGGGGCTGACCGGGAGGGGACAGCCAGCCTTCTGGGTCACTGTCAAGGTCAAGGGCTTCTTGGTCAGCGGGTGCCAGGTGCGTGGGTGCCGGCAGCCCCGCCTCGTCTGGCCTCTCTCTGTCAGCCATTCAGGAGGGATAATGAGGAGTAAGAAATCCATCAGGCTCCCATCAGCCCTGTAATCCTGACCCCATTTACCAGATCTGATGATACGCTGCGCGTCAGCATGTTTGCTTTCTTTCCAGCAAACAGTCAAACATGATTAAACTCTTTCTGCATTTCCATATTAATAGCACACCCGTGCGAAGAATTCAGGAAAGCACATTTCTGGAAATCTCGTTTTTGATTTAAATTTTTCCAGCATGGCGATGAAGAGAGACACCAAGGTGCAGAGACACCGTCCCCGTCGGGCGGAGGCAGACGGACAACTTTCCCTCGGCCAGCCCCCACCCCAGAATGCTTCCTCCCTGATCGGTGCCGGGTTTTGTTTAATTAACACGGAACAATTAGAAATACTGCTGGGCTACAGTGTCATGTTTTAATCCATTGTGTAATGATAAAATGAGCAAAGATACAGTCCACCTATCAGCTAAATATTTATCATTCCTTTGTGGTGAGAGCACTCCGAATGCCCTTGTGACTGTGCAGTTAGACACTCTATTGCCCGCCATCGTCGCCCCCTGGTGTGGGGCAGTGGCAGTCCGGATCTCACTCCTGTCTTTTTCACACCATACAGGCTGACGCCTTCTGTGTCCCTCACAGCGCTAAGACTTAAGGGTTCTTGTGGCTTCCCTGTCTTCCCTGGGGTCTCCCGGGGGTGGGTCACACCCATCTTGTACCTCAGGATGACAATGGTCTCGTTCCATGCTCTTCGAGGTCCTCAGTCCCTTCCTCCTGTGGTTAGGTGGCTTTAGTTCCTGGCACTGATTTTCAGGTTTGTGGCTGAGAAATGGGGGCACACAAGGGCACAAGGGAGCCCCTGCTTTTCCTCACCCCACCTGCTAACGGACAGACCATTTCTCTGCCTTCCAGGAAGATGTGGGTGCTCTGAAAACCCCACCCTCACTGGGTCAAGGCCCTCCGCCAGCCAAAGGGCCCACTGGCTCCAGAGTCTGCCATGGCTGGGTCTGCACTGGCCTGCTCCATAACCAAGCTGTGTCCATTTGAGACAGTGAAGCCACACACACTGTTCCGCAGCTATCAACATGGGAACAACAGTACCCACCTCATAGTTTTATGAAGCGCTTTAACTAAGTGACTTGCATAGAGCACTTAGCTCAGTGCCCTGCTCGCCTGGCGGCTGTTGTTTCATTGTTATAGCTCTAGATCATGCATGAGTGCTCGAGGCTCCTCCAGCGTCCTGTCGGCAATCTTGGGGACTCAGCTGGCTTCCACACCTGGGCGGGCGAGGAGCTGCTCTGCAGAGTGGAGCGGCCCATAACACCTTCACCGGGACGCTACCCTTCCACTGTGCCTTGAGGAGGGTCTTTCTCCACGAGAGAGGAGCTGTACACTCGAGTCTCTTCTCCTGGGCTGGCACTTGGTTGCTTTGAGCCACCAGAGTGGGACAGCTCCCCGCACTCCTGAGCTGGGTGTAGCACAGACGGTTTATCTTTAAAGGGCTCACCAGCGGCCTGTAAGCAAGCTGAGCCTGAGCTGCAGGCGAGTACCTCACTGAGGTTCAGAACGCGCGTGTTCTGAGCATCCAGGGGCCCAGTCTCCACGTGCAGGCTGACCCTGGCCAGTGGAGATTGCTTCATGCTCGGCTTTCCCTTCTGTGACAAAATACCTGAGAAAATGAAATTAAGAAGAGGAAAGGTTCATTTTTATTCCTAGCTTCAAAAGGTTTAGCCTGTGAGTCCTTAGTTCAGCGGCCTTCTGCTCTGGGTCTGTGATAGCATAGTGCAACCTGGCCAGAGTGAGCAGTACACAAAACTGCTCTCCAAAAGACCACTAGGAAGTGAAAGATAGAAACAGGAAGGGCCTCAGACCCAGGATCGCCTTCAAGGCCATGCCCCGATGATGTCACTTCTTCCCTGTGCCTCACCTACAGAGGTCACAGCACCCTCAGTGGGGCCCAGTGGAGAAGCAGGCTTTTAATACACAGGCACTTATGAGACAATGTAGAGTCCAACTATAGCAGTGATTGGCCGATGTCCAGTGCTGTCCTCCTTCATCTCCGGATAAGGTGCCCAGTTTGTAGACTCCAGGCTCAGGAGAGCGCCCCACCTGCTGCATTACCATTTCTGAGAGCCAGAGCCTGCGTTTGGAGTTCCTGGGTACCTTCTACTTCTGAGCTCTGCCATCTGCTCGGCATGATCTGAGTGTGGGCCTGAGATGGTGTGCAAGTCACTAGATACAATTTGGAGCTTTCTTTACAAAGCACACAGCAACAGAGCTGGCCCATTTTGTTCCAGGACTAGGTGAAAGGAGGGTGACAAACAGTTTTCCCTCTCCTTCCTTTTCTGCTCCTCTCTGCTGTCGGCACAGGTTCCTTCAGCTTCGGCTGCCAGCAGCTTCCCTACGTGCACTCCCCTAAGAGCCTGTCTTGCTGAGGCCAAGCTTGACCTCACTCCCAGCACCTTCACAGAGCCATTCTGCTCCGGTGCCTTGGATTTGCCCCCTACACAAGCTTTGAGATGTCTGGGAATTGACTGCCTGCCTGGGAAACACCATATGTGCGAACTAAGTTTATAAAGCAGTGTGTTCAAGAATAAATTTCAAGATGCTATTTTTCAGCAGCCTATGAATCACTTAAACTCATTTGCAAAATAAACTATTTGCCAGGGGAAACTCATTTTTGATGACCGTCGAGAGAAGGAACGTCGTAACGTATGGTGCTTTCCCTCCAGATAGCCCAGAGCAGTTCGGTTGGCCGGGGCAAGCGCGAGCAGCCATGTCACTTCTACGTTTGAGCCCCCAAGTAATAAAATATCTGTCATATGTGAGACTGTAGCTGCAGAGTCTAGTGTTCAGAGCTGCATGGCATTTTGTTGTACAACTTGGACTTTATTTTGGTCTTTCACCAGAAGTAGGAAGGCAAACAAAAATTTTTAAAAATATATGCTTCACAGAGTTGCAAAGATTTCCCAAAGAAAACAGAAGATGCTTCAGCAGAGAAATGTCAGCAAGAGATTGGGTGCTGAGATGAACAGCAGCTGGGATTTTTCCAGGGAGAGGCGCCACAAAAGAGGGTGGAGATGGCCAGGAGGGTTTTTGTTTGGTGTGTGTGTGTGTCTGTGTGTCTGTGTGTGTGTGTGTTGCCTTTATGTGTCTGTGTGATTGTTGACTGAATTGTGCCTCTTCAGCTCTCTGCATGGTACGCTGAGCTTCGTGTCCTTACCTGGAGAAGGGAGGTTGGGCCTACCGGTGGCATGGAGTGCGATCAGCGCCACTCACCAGGGGCAAAGCCTCACGAGGAGGTCATCGTTGTGGACTGGGGCCCGTGCTATCGATCCCCTGGCTTTCCGCATGCAGTGTCCCAGGCAGAGCTGGGCAGTGCTATCTAGTGAGCATATCACAGAAGCATGTGCCAGGAGTCACCCACCCCAGGACGGACCGGAGCAGGAGCCCTGAGCTGCTGGGACTGTCCTGCTGCCACGCTGCAGGGATTGTACGTGTTGTGCTGGCATCGCTTTCTTGCATCTCTCCTCTGGCACTGTGGCCAGGGCTCTTTTGCTGAAATCAAGTGGATCTCCTGGGACCAAACCAATGACAAGCAGCCAGATTCGCTGAGGGATTAGGATGTAAATAAAGTCTACGGGATCCTGGGGACCTGAGGTGCGGTTCCTGTGCAGACTGAGACACGAAGACCGCGCTGTAAAATTCTGGCTCAAGAGCAGCTCACTGGTCACTGCTGAACAGAACCCAGTTCCTCCAGCTTTCCTGCTGGCCACATAACGAGGACAACTGTGGCTCACCCTAACCTGCTCTGTGGAGCCAGTAAAGCGAAGGCGAGCCTTGTAGAGCTTTCTGTGTTACATGCAGCCCACGTGCTCACCACCACTGACTGTGAGCTTGCGGGCTCCTGTTGGTGCCACAGGAGCTGGGTCTCACGCCTGGCACTTGGGGAAGAGCACGTGCTATGACATCGCACAGCTTGGTTTAGCTCTGAGCCTTCAGCCTTTCGGCACAGCAGCCCTGGGGCCCATGGGAAGGAGAAAGGTGGACTGAGGCTCTCCCCGTGTCATGCAAGCTGGAGGCTTGGCGAGTAGGACTTGTGTGAGGCTTGTAATAAGGACTCGACGTTGTTGAAGGCATTGGTCTAGCTGCCTCACCGTGTGCCCGTACATGAATGCACCATCCGGCTCCCAAGGACAAGAGCAAGCCTTCACACACACACACACACACACACACCCCATGTCACAACACCTTTTCTGCGTGCTCTGTCTTTTGGTGGCAGCAAGAAGCCACACTGCCTGTGCCATCCTGAGGTATGCTGCTGTTCCCACGACAAAGCCATTGTACCTTGTATTTGTTAAAACATGCCCTGCATTGCTGATGATGTCTGACTCCACTTTAAATTTCTTCTTTGTTAAAAATGGGAAAGCATAACACAGCTAAATGGAAACCAAAGACTTCAGCATTAAACAATGAAGTGGCTTCAAACAGAAGAGATAGGAAATATGGCAGGAGCAAAACCATGCACTTACGTACACAGGATGGATTAGATAATGGTCCTAGGGGCTATAAGGATTGCCGATATTTTGGCCCTAGCCTTTGAAGATCAGTGAGGACTCAGGACATAAGAACTTGTGCTGTAACATCCTAGAACTCAGTGGTTTACCAAATTTTCTGTTCAAGGAGATTATGGGACCACACAGGAAATGGATTGACGATGTACAGTGTGCCTAAAGAGAGTCACCTAGAAAGAAAACATCTCTCAGCCTTTCACAGAGAGCAGACTGGTCAAGTAATGGCCGTGACTCATCCAGACGGCTGACATTGACAACAGTTCTACAAAGCAATGTACATGGTTTCAAAGTAAATCCTGAGGGGATCTGACTGACCTTGGAAGATACAAAGTTACACACTTTGTTATACAGGTCCTGCTTTAACTTGCCCTTAAACACCCAGCAGAAAAATTTAACCACAAGACATAAAACATAAAGCCAGATTAGTATGTTGAGCTGTAAAAGGCTTAAATCAACACCTTCCAACATTGCCAGTTTTACCAATAACCCAGCGAAATTATGGAACACTGGATTATGTATACAACTACTTTCTCTTAGTTCAATGAGAACTAATTTTTTCTACCAACAATGATTAGAAAAATTATCATACGTACATCCTGTGCTCTGTACAACTACAACGAGGGCAATAGTAGGCATTGTATCAATTATTGGGAATGTACTAATGTGTTTTTGAAAGTGTCACATTGTTATTTCTTATGCAAAGAAAAAAATAAAAATAGAAATAAATAAATTTCTTCTTCGGGCAGTTGCAGTGGTTTACCCTTTCTAGAAGATGTCCATTTCACCTAGAGTAGCAAATTTGGTTGTATAGACTTCTCTTAGGACCCACTAATGGAGACCGCTTTTACTTCTTGGTTTTTCTGACTGGAGCCTTCCTTTCTGCTCTTGGTGACGCTTCGGATCACTGGTCTTGCAGAGACACATGCTGCTCCTCAGTGACTTCTCTCCTCTGTCTTTCCGCTGTCTGCTTCATTTACTTCTGTTTTATCTCTGTTGCTTCCTTCAGTTTATTTTGGATTTAGTTCCAGAGTTGTCCTTTTCCTTCAAGCAGAAACCTTTTCTAGTTTCTTCAGGGGCAGAGTCAGGCCATTCCGTTGAGACCTTTCCCCTTTTCATGATGGAATTGCTGATTCTGGCCTGCAGCTAACTGGGCAGAGGGCAGTCATCTTTCAAGTGGAAAGCGATGCCCAGCCACCCCCACCTTCTACTTCGTCACCCAGTGGGTGCCTGGCAGTGACCCTGACAGCATGCTGACACCACTGCGCCTCCACTGTGTGGGACCCTGAGACCCAGAGAGGCCAGTGACCCACGTCCAGTCAAGGATGAGAGTAGCAACCGTGCACGCCAGCATAAGCCCTGCCCTTTCTGGACTGTGTCTGCAGCATCCTAGCGGCCATATTATGGGGAAGCATGGTGTCAGCCCTACAAAAACCAGTGTCTCAAAGCAATCCAAAGACCTCACTGCCGGTACGCTAGAAACAAACAGCTCCTCCATTCTGCTTGAGCCGAAAGTGGGATTCTTTCCCCAAAGAGCTGATAGCGTACTGTAATTGGCATTCCCAGTCATGGCCACCGCCAGAAGGGCTACTCACATGTGCTGGGCAGAAATGCTTGAGTCCAGAGAGATCTGCATACAGAAGGATCTGTACGGGGCTGCCCCTGAGAGTCACCCTGGGCTTGCCCTGGGCTGAGGAGAAGCTGAGTCATCTCCCAGGGGAGAAGGACTCCGGCAGCTCTTGCAGCGATGCCAGGGGTCAAGAAGGCTGATGATGGCGTCATTCTGGGAGGATGCCAGCAGCAGAAAGGAGAGGCCAGACAGGACCCAAAGGCAAGGCTAAGGCCAGGATGGGGGGAGCCAGAACGGGGTGCAGGTGGGCTGATCCCATGGGAATGACCCAGCCCTCTGGGGCCCCTAGGAGATGAGAGGTGCCAGTGGCACCTGTCTCAGTGTGCCCACAGAGAGTCCACAGGGAGCAGAGACATTTATAAGGAAGTAGCCGCACGTCATTTTCCTTAACCCATACTGAGATAGTTAGGTGCCCACTGGGCAACCGTGAAGGCCTTAGCAGGAAGTCATCCGTCAGTACCCGCAGGCATCCAGCCATGAGCTCCTCGAGGCACGGGGCACTGGCACCTTCAGCTGGGCTGAGGCAAGGACGGAGGTGGGGAGGTAACCACAGAGCGGCCTTGTAACCCGGAGAAGGAAAGGCGGACGTCACTAGCAGGACACCACACAGGAGGTTAGAAGGTTAGGAGTTGCCTTGCTGTGGAGTGTTTGCCATCCCAAAGAGAGTACTTACATCCGTAATATTTCTGCCTCAAGATGCACTTAATTTCTGGCTAACTGAGTCAGATTTACAGATCAAATCTGTTTAATGTAAACAGAAACCCGGTTAGGCTTTGCCCTTTCCACCTGAGTCACTCTGATAATTAAGTTCCTGATTTACAGTCTCTCCTGTTCTCTCTCTCTCTCCTCCCTCCCTTCTTTCTCCACTCCTTCCCTCTTTTGTCTCTCTGTCTCTCTCTGTCTCTGTCTCTCTGTCTCTGTCTTTCTGTCTCTGTCTCTCTGTCTCTGTCTCTCTGTGTCTCTCTCTGTGTCTCTGTGTCTTTCTCTGCCTCTGTCTCTTTGTCTCTCTCTCTGTCTCTCTCTCTATCTCTGTCTCTCTGTCTCTCTCTGTCTCTGCCTCTCTGTCTCTGCCTCTGTGTCTCTCTCTGTCTCTGTGTCTCTGTCTCTCTGTCTCTCTCTGTGTCTGCTTCTCTCTCTCTCTGTCTCTCTCTGTCTCTGTGTCTCTGTCTCTGTCTGTCTCTCTCTTTGTCTCTCTGTCTCTCTGTCTCTATCTCTGTCTGTCTCTCTCTCTGTCTCTTTGTCTCTGTCTCTCTGTCTCTGTCTATCTCTGTCTGTCTGTCTCTCTCTGTGTCTCTCTCTGTCTCTCTCTCCCTCTCTCCCACCCTCTCCCCTGCTCTCCCTCCCCTCCCCACCTCCGTCACCTCCCTGCCCCCCACCCCTGTCTCCCAGCTTCCCTCCCATCCTCTTTCACCCAGTTGCCATGGTCTGTCCCCACCGGCCTGCCCAGCATGGAAAGCGGCCCCCTGGGTGGCATGACTCCCTGGCCACAGACGGCCTCGGTGCATGGTAGGCTCCTCACCTCGCTTACCTCCTCTAACGCAAACAGCAACGCCCACTGACAAACACTGTCAACAAGTCATGGGCTGCTTGCTTCAAATCTGAATTTATTTTAGGACTGCTTTCTCCAGCATACAAAGCACCTTTCCATACCGTAACATTAATTTCATTTTATTTATTTATTTATTTAGAGCCAGGAATTGAACTCAGGACCTTGCACTTGCCTGCCAGGCATCGCGCTAGTTAGCTGTACTCCTGGGCTTATCGGTGATTCTTACATCAATACAGCCTTGTTCATCTAAGCCAAGGTCACTGAAGTTCCGAGTGGTTACAGGGATCACGTAAGACCAGGCAGGTGGTCAGTGGCTCTGGTACAATACAGATATGCCGTTTTCTTAGGCAAGAGCTATGGGCTCTTTACATACATGCATCTGTGCAGGGGCCGGCCAAGTAGCTCAGCGGATTAACGTGCCTGCAAGCAGGCGCAGGGGCCCTGCTTTGATTCCTGGGCCTGCTGCGCCAGCTCCGCCCCTGAGGTGCACTGAGATGGTCATTGCGACTGGGCGTGGTGGCGTGCACCTGTAGTCCCAGCTCTTGGGAGGCTGTAGACAGGCGGATCTCTACACGTCCTGTCTAGTAGTGGGACCCTGAACGCCCTCCCTAATATCACCTCCTCTCCCCTCCGCCTCCCGACCGCCTTCCTGTTGGCAAGCGCTCCGTCTCCCTACTTCCCATGACCTGTCCTTTGTTTCGTTCCCTAATTTATTTGTACTTAGAATTTCTCCCATGAGAGGAACTGTGTGGGAGCGAAGCTCCTGTGTCTCTCTTTCTTTTAACAACATCACACAAGGTGAGACTCCACTGACCCCAGTCATAAAGAACAGCTTGGTCTCAGGCAGTGATCTGAACCTAAACAAGGCATGAAGCGGGCAGCCCAAGGCACCTGCAGACTCCCAGCGTTCCGCCGTGGATCCGCCTCAGCGCAAGCAGCGCCCGCGGAATCCGGGAGGGGTGGGCGGGAGTCGGTCGGAGTCTGCAGCCCTTGGGCACTGTGGCCTGAGACGCTCCGCTGCGGCTCCCTCCTATGTTGGGCCCGTGTCTGCGACGCAGCCCATGAAGCCAAAGCACCAATGGTGCAGCTCGCGGTCACCAGGCTCACCCTGGGCAGCGCCTCCTCCCGTGTCAGCGCCCGAGGCTCTCCCCCTGTCTGCACCACGCACGCAGGGACTCCATTAAAAATCCCTTCCTGTCGCTTTGCCTCACCCGCGCTCTGGGCAGGACCTACCCCTGCAGGGACATGCTCAGCCTCTTCAGGTATTTAGGTCCCTCCCACTGGGTGCAAACGTCCAAAGGCTTTGGGTGGAAGACTCCTTTCGCCATCACAAAGGCAGAAGCCCATCCTCTTCAGAATGCCCGCAGTGCTCCCCACATTAGGCTCCTGCCCTCTGTCTTTCTAGCTGTTGCTGCCCGGCGGAGCTCCCCTTCCTTACTGTCCAAGACGCAGTGGGGTGGATCAGAGTCTAGGCTTGGCTTGGCTCATTGCGGAACTTGTAGGCCAGCTTGCAGGGTCTGCCTCGGCCAGCAGAACAATGGCTTCCACACGTGCCCGCGCCCTCATCCCTGGATACACGGCTTCCCGTAGCAAAAGGGCTTTGCCGGTGCTGTTGAATGAAGGATTCTGAGATGAGACTACCCTGAATTACCTGGTGTCGGGGGATGTTGGTGTAACTGAACGGCATTCAGAGAGGGGGGCAGGGTGGGAGGAAATGATGGTGCAACGAGAGGAAAGGAAGGAAACGATGTCCTTGGAAGGGGAAGGGAGGGGCCGCAAGCCAAGGAGTGGAGGCAGTGGGAAAATCCGGAAACGGATTTCCTTTAGAGCTTGCAGATGGAACCTGCCCTGCGCACACCTTAAGCCCACCCTGTGAGGCTGAATCTGAGTTTGGGACCTCCAGAGCTGTCAAAAAAGTAGATCTGTGTTGTTTTAAAGCACTGAGTCTCTGGCAATTAGTTATAGGAACAGCAAGAAACTAGCACAGTGCTTGAACAAGATTTATTGATTGAAAAGTGAATGAATGGCTGTGAGTGAATGTGTTCAAAAGGGTCCAGCATGAGCCCCTGCTGGGTCGCGCTCTCGTGCTTCCCACACCTGCGCCCAGGGACACAGGCGTTTCCCCAGCCAGGGCACACTCTCCTGGTTACCAGCATTGCTCTGGAGGTCCAGCTAGGGGGCCAAGGCTTCGGCTGGAGCTCTGGAGGGGCAGGTTGGGGATCTCCCCATTCCTGCTCGCAGCCCACTGTTCCAGAAAGCATGAGAGCCAGGAGCGGCAGGAAGACAGGAGGAGCAGGTGCTCTGGGGCGCCGACATCGGGCGGGGCCGCCGAGGCTACCCCAGGAGCAGCCCTTGCTGTCTCTGGCTGCTCTAGCTGTCACCCCAAGAAGGTGAAGTGGCGCAGAGCAGAGAAGGTTAATAGCCATCAAAGTCACTTCAGCCCTCTTTGAGATCTCAACCTGCCAAGAATTTTGTGCAGAAACGACTGTGTAGAGACAAATTCGCGTCACCATCAAAGACCAAAGTTCAGGATTAACGTGTTTCTGCTCAGCGTGCATTTACTGCATTCTGACTGAGTGCCATGCCCTCCAGTGGCCCCCCAGAAACTAAACTAAACAAAATACTGGACTTTCAGATGCCATACTGATTGAAAAGAGCTTTGTTACTTCTGGACCAAAATCCACCGGGGTGGGGGGTGGGGGTGAACGCCTGTGGCCTCAGCATTTCCCCAAATGCTGGGCACAGGGAAAAGCCAAATTGATCAAGACTGTGATTATGCCACAAATCGATTACTAGGGAAGGTGATTGCTCCGACTTTGGCTATGCAAATCTTCGCATCCCTGAGCTACAGCCTTAATTGTGGTCTTCTGAGTGTGCAAGGCATCCTTTGGTAGGAGGACCTGCGTATGCACATATGCACACGTACTACAGACACATACACATGCGCACATACCCACGCACGCACATAGAAACACATGTGCACACACACAAACACACACACATCCTCTTTGTGGGAAGTTACACAAGAACCCATCTTCTTCATTTTCTCAAATAGTGTGTATCATTTACATGAGCCAGAGCGTAACTTCAGTGACATCAAATGAGATTTTCCTCAGCTTCAAATGAGTCAGAGTAGGAGATGGTGATGCTTTTTCTGTTTTTTCCTCCTGCTAACCAAGAAGTTCAACTCTTAGGTTCAAAAAAGAGAGGAAAAACCCCATCTCTGCCTTGTTTCAGATTTAAACACATCGCATTTTGTGTCGTTCCCAAGTTGTAATGACTTGCAAGCCTCCCAGCTGCACAGAAAGGCGCACGAGGCCCCGAGATCCCCAGGCCCTCTGGGAAGAAGCCCACAGTGCTGGCAAGGCGAAGCTGTATGGACCTGTTTAAAAATGACCCCTGAGGTCATCTGTCTCTGCACTGAGCAATGCATTTTCTGCTTCATTGAAAAAAATTAAACACTAAAATTTCAGGCAGCCCAAAGGGCTTAAACCTTCTAAGGAAAGGAGGGGAGACAGAATTGTTGAGTACAAGTCCTAAGCAAACCATTCTTTACACTTGGATATAATTCTACACTGGACTGGGATAGAATTTTCAGTTACTACTATGATCTATTTTTGCTGGCACTAAAAATTGCTTTGGGAAAGAATAAACAAGAACATTCTAAATTAAGCTGTGAAACTAATTTTCA
This sequence comes from Myocastor coypus, assembly GCA_004027025.1. Lineage (NCBI taxonomy): Eukaryota > Metazoa > Chordata > Mammalia > Rodentia > Myocastoridae > Myocastor > Myocastor coypus. The sequence goes on along the minus strand of PVJA010013776.1, from coordinate 32,772 downwards.
TATTTTTTACTTGAGTGTCTGTACATATTTCATTGTTTTGCTATTATCAGTAAACATGCAACTAACAGTTTTATCCCCCATCCCTATTCAGGTTCCACCGCACGGTTCCAAATTGCGGCTACTGCTTTCCTAACGCAGTCATGCTTGGTTCCATGCCTTTAGGATTTCAACTCACAGATATTTCTGTCCACTTGTGGAATTTCTGTATCTTTACCTGCAAGTCCATCCTTACTGGCTTATTCTCATTAGGAAAGTTATCAGGTGCCTGTACAAGCAAACATCCTATAAACGTCTGTAATTATCCTGGTGTTCCTCTAGATCGCTGACTTGTCTGATGGGCAGAAGGACATTCACACAGTTCTGAAGTAAACAGAAGCAACCTGAATTGTAAGGTCACAAGTGCAATGACACAGGCATGAGAGAGCCATGATGATACCCTTAGCGCAATCTATTTTCCTAGGAGTCCTTGAATCACTACTTTAATGGGGGCCTCGAGTCATTATTATACTAGGGATTCTGGTGTCATATAAAAATAACGTCTTACTCAGAAGGCATCAGTGCTGGTGAGGCCGCAGGAGGAAGTTCATGGTCTCTGCATCCTTGCTGGTGTCCGTCTGCTGGAGACCTGTGACCCAGAGTGCCGGTGAAGGTGCACACGGGCAGCGCCCACGCATGCTGCCCTACGTGAGCGTGAACGGCAAGAAGCCCACATTTAGAAGAGAACTCGAGCGCAGACTGCAAATATTTTAGAGCAGATGGCGTCTCTATAGATTCTGAATAAGTTGTGAAACTCCAGCCCTCTGCCAGTAAAGGGTTCTGAGACTTCAGTCTTTATTTTGCTGCGTCTCAGCACCTGTCATTTTAACATCCTGACTTTTCTTATTGTTTTTAAGACAGAATTAATAATGCACTCTGGCTACCAAGCATTGGTTTTATGGGATATTCTGAATTTCCTAAAACATGACATTTGCTCATTCCACAAATACTTATTGAGCAAATGCTTCGTAGTGCTACCCAGGTACTCGGGAAGACAGCTGCGGTCACAATGCCTAGTACCTCTGCCCTCGTAGATATAACACAAAAATGTTGCTACTCATATTATTAGAACTATGACATTATTAGAACTATGACACCTACTACCTCCTCTGCTCCTGTGAAATTGGCAGATGTTTGGAAGGAATATCAATCTGTCTTCATTTTAACACAGTGTTAATTTTGAAAAACACTAACATATTGAAATTTAAGTGAGCATTGCCCTGTATTTCATAGGTACTACCTTGCTACGGTTTGCACATAGGTGTCCCCCCAAAGCCCCATGCAGTCATGGGGTGGCTTTGGGAGCTTGGGATTGATTATTGTGGGTGTGGGTGCTGCACCTCCCTGGGGCAGGTGACTTGCATTTCGGCATAAGGAAGGAGGCGAAGCTCGCTGCTTGAGCTTCTGCTCCCCATCCCTCTGCTCTTTCTCGTAGCTGCCGCCAGGAAAGGCTGCCCTCTGCCATGTGCCACTCTGCCTCGGAGCCAGCTGAATATGGACTGAATCGTCCAATAACTGTGAGCTAAATAAACCTCTCCTCCTCTCACTTTGATCGTTGGGTATTTTCCCAGCAACAAGAGAAGAGTAGCTAAGACACACCTGAGTAAATTAATGTTAAAATCTAATAGTTGCTACTATTTGTGTAACCATCAACAACTTTTATTATGTTATATGGGAAGCATCTACACAGCTACTCCGTTATTTCTTTCATTTTCAGAACATGTGATGATGACTCGAAGACAATGATACTGTCTCTATTCCACTGATTAGATCTTTTACTTCTAATTTGATCCATGCTGCAATCTGATCCCAATACAAACCAGAGCTAACAAGAGCCAGGTAGACACAAAAACTCCAACAATCTTGAAGGACATCAGACACTAAATCTCCATAAACGTATTCAGTCTACAGTTTTAATTTTCTTTTTGTAAGCCACATCTTATATAGAAAGCAATAAGAGATGTGATGTCAGAATCAATCTAAGTGCCTGTCTTACTCAAGACACGTTTCTTACCCTTGTCATCTCAGATGAGTGCTCGTGGCCTCCTCGATGGGGCTACTGGGTATGATCTATAGACGAGAGGTGGCAGTTTTCACAGACAAAATGACCTTTCGAACCCATGCAACTGTACCCAAAAGCCAATATTCCTTCTACTGCACACAAGGGCTTAATTCTATCATCTCTGGCTAGCACATGAGGTTTTCAAATGTGACTCAGTTCGTGTGTAATTCACCCATCGGGGCTTGATATCGGATTATTTGATGTCTTACTGGGAACAGGTGGCTCTCTTAGCTTTATTAGGAACCAGCTTTCTCAAAATTAAGTCCAAGTCTTAACAATACATGGAGACCTTTGAAGAAAAGCCCGAGGGTATGTGGACATGACCTTCACAGATGTGTCCGACATAATGGTCCAAGAACACGATGCTCTCCTGTGTGTTGGTTGTCTTAGGGCCTCAGCTACATCAGAATCACCTCAAAAACTTGCTCATGTGTGGGTGTCTGGGCCTCGCTCTGCACCAGCCACATCCCCAGACGGTTTCTCATCCACTAAAACATTGGCCTTTGGGGCAAATTTCTGCGTGATGTTTGGAACCAGTGCCCCATGGTGTCGCGCTACCCAAAGGAGCTGTCTGTGTGGACCCATAAGTGATGAACATTGCTGCCCACGTCAGCAAAACTGACGGCTAAGGAAGGTGATTTTGAATTATTTCTTTTGTTGTTATTAAAGTACTGTGGCTCTGGGACAACTGTCTTCGAACTCTTTTCCCTCTGAGCATGGAAACTCGGGTGTACGGGTTCAAGGCCACAGTGATGCCTAGACTGAATCAGAACCAATCCCAGGGAGTCCCCCTGTGCTAGCTGTTCATTGCTATTGCTATTATTTTGTTATTTCTTTTTATTTTTTGGATCACCAAGTGCTATAGGTGTTGAACAATCCGTCATTTTTCTATAAAACCTTACCTCATGCAAATAGTTTTCAGAACATCAGGTCTTTTTGAAGAAAACTAGAGGTGACATTAGGGCCGAAATGCTATGTAAAGAAAGTCTTATCAATTCCAATGACTATGACCCAAAAAGTAAAAGATGGAAAGAGATGGGCAGATGTGGGGAGGATGATTGAAACCTAAGGTGTGTGCACCTGGAGAACATGCCTTGCAAAGCTGGGCCAAGCCTCCTCCCTGAATTTGGCACGCCACTACTGCCAGTGGCTCGGCCAGCACTGTCCTTGTGGCTAAGGATCACAGGGTTAAAAAGCATTGGAAGCAGACGCGCACCTGCAGGTGCACAGCTAGGGAAGCAAAGCCCTGTGCTCCGTACACACAGGCGCATGCACTGCGCGCCCATGAGCTGGATTTAGCTCTGCTTACCAAGCATTCCCCTCGAGGCTCTCTGTTTTAGTTCCAGTTCTGCCAACCAGCACGCTTTCCCTCTCCACTGGGCAACGGCTCATCCCCAATGACAACACATCAGTTGCGTAGTTTCCCAGGTAGGAGATGACATCAGAGTTTGCCAGGTAGGCTGCCCAAAGCAGGTGAGACCCGGGGTCCTGTCCCCAGGGTGCCAACGTCGTCAAGAAGCAGCTTTCGGCATGAGAAGCATGGCTTGGACCCAGGGGCACCTGTGTATGCAGGCCTCATGGCTTCTCCAGGGCCAAAGCTGCAGCGCATCACCCCTGGGGAGTCATTAGTGCTTCAGCGGCTGCATTGTTCTCTTAAGTGAGCTATATGGAGCGTTTATACTTGGACCACAGTGTGAGAGAATGCTAATGTTTTAATCCCATATAAGCTTCTGGGGGCTGATGTGGCTAAATCAGACAATGTGGAAATTGAAAGAAAACTTGCTGAAAACGTGCTTCTCACATGAGCTACAGTGGGTGCATTAAGGGCAGAAATTGGGCAAGCCGGCTCCTGCGAAGCCATCAGGAGAGCCGACCTTGGCGTTAAATACCGAAATGGGGCTTCAGACAATGAAACCAGGCTTTCCTTTTCGTTTTGTTTTATTCTTGGTTAAGCAATGACCTTCATTCAACAGACCACACTCCTGGGCCAGTGGGGAGGTTATTATGCACTTGGATAAAAGGGTAGATGATATTCTGAGTTTACTGAAATGTCTACCGGAGCAAATGCTACAAGCTCTGCGTTGGTGCCAGCCAGCGTAGAGCCTATGTTCATCAGCTAGACATAGCCACCGAGGAGTTCCTGAATAAACAGCTGCCTTTGAGAAGGCCCAGTCTGTGCTAGCCACAAGTACAGGGAGTTCTCCGTCTGCTGTGGTCAATCAGTGCCCCACAAGGGCAGGCAATGCCAAGCGTCTAGAATGCAAGAAAGCCAGTGACAAGGGCTCTGAACTAGCTAGCTCCTGTATATCACCTCTACCAGTCACGGCATAAGCTCATTGAAAAATAACTGCCTCCCCTCTCGACTCCCAGGGTTCTCTGAGTAGAACGGGGCAGAGGTGCTAATATTTACATTTCTAGCAAATACTGGCTAGAGGCTTGGGGACCACATGGGGAACCACAGGAAACAGAGTGGCAGTGACATGGTGTGGGAAGCAATCTCATTTGCCGAAACTCAAGCCAAGGAACGGACTTGGAGACACAAAAGACAGCGGAAGTGAGAAGTCGACGTTGGTCTCGCGAGACTGTAGGCGGGCGCAGCCGGGCAGCGCCAGCAGTCATCTCCATGCAGTACCTCGCTGGCTGAGTGCCATCGGGCGTATCCCTGTCTTGGATGTCACTTATGGCTCATCATTTCCTTACAAGCTCTTCTTTTATCTGCCTTCTCCTATTATGCTACATTTCCTTGCAAAGATTTTCTTGTTTGCTTAGAGACCTCCGGGGTGCCTGAGCTTTGTAACGTCTGGGAGCCTTCTGGCAAGTTTAACTGCTCGTAATTTTCCACTCAGAGTTAGCTGGTTTGTGTTGAAAATGGGCCACCGTAAATTTGCATTTTTAACAGGTGGTAAGGACTTCCATCAGGATGCTGGGACTGGAAGCCTTACTGGGGAGTTTCTTAAACTTCATGTTTGAGTTTTTATGGAGCATTTCTGGTGAAGGGAGAATTCAGTCTGACAGCAGCCGCTGAGGTATCCTCACACTCTTCCTCAGTAGTAAATGCTTTCCAACAGAAAGGCTGATGAAAAAGCAACCTGCTTTGTCCTCATCGATCAATTATTTCATAACCAATGAACATTGAACCTCCAAATCAATAGAGCCTGTCCAGGTCAGGATCAACTCCTGGGCCAGGCACTGTAGCTCAGACGCGCCCGGAGTCTTCGGTGACTGTGACGTTCTCATCTGACTTAGTCTGAGCTATTCTGAGTCAGCATTATTTGGCCTGGGAACTTTAAGGGACTGCGGAGGCTCAGTGATTGTTTTCCTTTGGAGTATGCCACGTACGTTAAAAGTCACTAAACAGTGCCTGAAGAATCCAGTTCACCAAGCCACCCTGGACCTTTTGTTTCAGACCAGGAATGGAAATGTTGGGTACAGCCCGCTAGACGAGTCAGGTCGTCTTCCTGAGGGTGGTGGACTGGGATATAGACGTGGATCAGTACCTGAGGTGAGGCATTTATCATCTTGAATGTTTCTTTGTGTTTGTTGTTAGGCAGTGGTGTGTGGAGCAGGAGCACAAAACAGTATTTTAAATGTCGCTGTCCGACGCCATGTCTGTAAATACCATTTAACGTCACTTCTCACTGACACGGGTGTCGGTGAAAATTCTTCACCGAGCCCAGGAATCCCCTAAGCTGACAAATAATCTCACTGGGGAACACAGATGCGGCTTCTGTATGAAGAGCTGCCGAGGAGTCCCGCTGGAAGTCCCGCGTGGAGCACCTTTTATCCTTCGCACCTGCGGCTGGTTGAGGGCAGAGACGACAGCGACGGCAATGCACCTCCCTTGGTAGGCGACAGTATTAGGGAAGGGCAGGACGAAGCACACACAGCCACGTCTCTGTAACTCGTCACCATTTCTCTCTTGGGCATCATTTCTCAGAACAAACAAGTTGCTTCCTCAGTTCTAAAAGTCTATAGAAGTATTTAGATCAACGAAGACAAAAAGCTTATCTCCTTTCAGATAAATGAGGGAGATATTTTTCTTATAACCGTAATTACAATTCCAAACTCTCTATAAAAGTTCTCTCTTATGAATGTAAAATCATTTTCATCTCATATTTGGAAAAGGACTCTCTAAAAGTTATCTCGTATGGGGGCACTTAAAAGATGATATCAACAAATAACAAACTGGAATACATTTATGAGGGCTACCAAGCCAAAAGCTGAATATACTTTACCATTAAATAATTTTTCTACTAAAAAAGTAATCACTAAAGCTGATATTAAGAATATAGATTTTCAATAACGTAGAACTAATCCTTTCTCATTTTAAATAACACAATCTATAGAATGGCAATTACTTCTAAGAATAACCCAAGGAAATTGTCTCGCAAAGGATTTCACATAGTTTATACATTTAATGATTTCTCTAAGCATTAAAAAGTTGATTTGTTAGTGTTATGATGTTATATAGTTATCCTTTTAAATGTTGCATAATTCAGAAAGAAAGAAAATGGAGGAAACTTCCATTTGAACAGTGTCTTCCATTTTATACATTTTAATAAATAGTTTATGGAGGTATAATTCATTTGTCATGCGCGTTGCTTACCTATGCAGTATACTCACTCATCTATAGTGTAGTCATAGACACACGCAGCCACAACCATGGCGAAGTTTAGAATATCTCGTCATCCAGAAACTCTGCACCTTTGCTCTCTCTCTCCTACCCAACTCGCACCTACCTAGTTCTCATCAGTTACTTACTCCTTTCTACAAGAGTTCTGTATTCTGAACTTTCACAGGAATGGAATTGTGTGTGTGTGTGTGTGTGCGTGTGTGTGTGTGCGTGTGTGTGTGTGTGTGTGTGTGTGTGTGTGTGTGTGTGTGTGTGTGTGATGACTGGCTTGCTTCACTGAGAAAAGTTCTATTGCAGATTTGGATTTTGTATCCTGAGAATTGAGCTCAAAACCTTCTCCTTACCAGGCAGAGGCTATACCACTGCGCTACATCCTCAGCCTTGGTGTAATGTTCTTAAAGCCCAACCACACTATCACGCATTTTCCAGATTCATCCATGCCGTAGCATGTATCAACATGACATCGTTGAATGTCACACAGCAGTACTGCATGGCGTGGGCATATTGAGTTTTGTTTACCTGTTTGTCTGTTGATAGGCATTCCAGCTGTTTGCAGGGTCAGGGTGGTATAACATTGCCGCTATAGATGTTTGCGTGTACGTTTTGTACGGATATCTAGTTTCGTGTCTCTCGGGTATAGACCTAGAGGTGCTGGGTCATTAGCTGCTCTATGTCTGTTTGAGGAGCTTCCAGGCCGTCTGGCATAGCGGCTGCATCTTTTCCAGTAGGGCTCTGGTTTGTCCACATCCACCTTGGCCCTGTTACTGCCTGACTTTTGTACTTAGGCTGTCATCGTGCGTAGAAAATTGCATCTCACCGTGATTTACATTTTTTTTTTTTTTTTTTTTTTTTTTTTTTTTTTTTTTTTTTTTTTTGTCTTTTTGAGACAGGGTCTCGCTGTACAGTTCAGGCTGGCCTTGAGCTCAGTTTTGTAGCTCAGGCTGGTCTCGAACTCTCACCAATCCTCCTGCCTCAGCCTCCCGAGTGCTGGGATTACAGGAGTGCGCCACCACGCCCGGCTTCACCGTGATTTACATTTGCCTTTCCTTCTGGACAGTGATGTGAGCTCTCTTTGCATGAGCTCATTGGCAGTTCGTATATTTTCTTGGTGAAATATATGTTGTGATCCTTGCCCATTTTTGAATTACATTTTAATTATTGATTATAAGAATGTCTTTAAAATTCTGGATACATCTTTCTTAGGAGACATGTGGTAAAATGACTCCCCATTTGGTGACTATTTTGTTTTCTTTATGGCTCACTAGAAACAAAAGATGTCTAAATTTTAATAAAATGCAACTGCTTGCCTGCTTTCTTTTGTTATTCGTTCCTTTGGTGTCATGCCTAACAACTCTTCACCAATTATGAGGTCATGAATGTTTACACCTGTATTTTCTTCTATAAGTTTTACAGTTTTATCTCTTTATGTCTCTGATCCATTTTGTTTGTTTCCTAAATGGAGAAGGAGGCAAAAGCCCGCTTCCCTCCTTCTGCATGTGGCTGTCCAGAAGTCCAGCAGCATTTGTGAAAAGCAGCTCCCATGCCTGAGTCATTTCTGGACTCACTCTTTTCATCTCCATGCAAGAACCACAGGATCCCGAGCACTGTTGCTCTCTTACCAGTTTTGAAACTCAGAAGTCTGAGTCGTCGTCCTCGGTCCTTTTCATAATTTCTTGGACATTCCGGGTGCCCAATAATTTTGTATGAATCTCACAATCAGTTTGTCAGTTTCTAAGAGGAAGTGATCTAGGATTTTGATGAAAATTGTGTTGAAACTGTAGGTCAGTTTAAGGAATAATTTGTAAAAGGATCTCACTCTAGACTTGGGAAATGCTAGGTCTTCATAAGCACCAATTGCGCTCCATCTTCTTACCCCAGTAACTAAAGACTGAAGCCATGTCTGAACTGAGCCATAGCCTCTACCCGTTTTATTTTTAATTTTGAAAAATCAACTCACTAAATTACTGAATGGTGCAGGCTGGGTTTGAACTTGTACGCCTCCTACTTCAAACCCCCTGAGTGCTGGTGTAACGGTTGATACGTTGTGTCAACTTGAGAAGCTTAGCAATTTACTCAGCAGGGCAGGGGCCTTATATCATAAACAACCTGAGTTTGTGGAAGGGGAGGGCACAGAGATGGGTGGGCACATAGCCAGCCTACACTGTGAGGGAGAAAAGGCTTGCTCTCCCCATTCTCCTCTTGCTGCTTTTTCTGTCTTCTGTCACCGTGAAGTGTCAACCCTCTGCTATGCCCCCCTGCCTTGGAGCCAGCTTACTAGAGACTGGGACCTCCACAGACTGTGCGCTAAGTAAACCTTTCCTGCCGTAATTTTTGGAGTCAATATCTTGTCTTGGCAAGGAGAAAAAAGTACTCAAGATGGTTGGGATTATAAATGTGTGCCACCAGGCCCCACTAGAGTAATCCCATTTCAGGAATATTAAGTCTTCTATTCCAGGAACAAGGAATGCTTGTCCATACATTTAGATCTTTAATTTCTTTTTGCGATCTCTTGTAGTTTTCAGAACACAGTGTTTCTATGTTTTGTAAATTTAGTTCCTAAATAGCCTTTTTGATGCTGTGGGCAGGGGAACTGCTTTAGTTTAATCTTCCTGTCGTTCACTGAGAACTAAAGTTGGGGCTTGATTTCATCTTCTGTAACCTTTCTTAGCTCCCATAAGAGCTCCAGTGTTCTTAGCAGCTCAGGAGTTGAATCGGAAGAGGCTGTTTCCCGAGCACAGTTATGAAGACGCTGCACCGAGGTGAACCAATCTGCAGTTTCTGACGGTCTTACAGGTGGGAGGCTGGGAAAAGAGCAGTCACTGGGAGCGCATAACATGGTGACCGCCTAAGGGAAAGGAATGGGGGACCAGGACATGCCGCGAGAGATGCCTAGCACACTAAGGGTGGGATCTACAACCCAGGCAGAGAAGCTCTGGTGGGTCAGACCAGAGGTGTGTTACACTACAGTGGCATGTTGGGAAAAAAGATGAACAGCAGCACAGAAGCCGTCCCTGATCACAGAAGCCGTCCCATTGTAGCTGCTGTAATGACACTGATCAGGTATATTTGAAATGTTTGTAAATTTTCTTGGGGACTTTAGAGGATATGCTACATTATCAGTGTCATCTGTGTTAGTTTGTGTTTGCTAAGGGAGCAACGCTTGCATTTGTATCTGGCTAGCTGATTTATATAGCACAAAGTATTTATTGGGTAGATTTACAGCATCAGAGGCGGGAGCGCCCATAATGGCCGCCGGCGCTCTGCAGAGCCAGCGGATCCAGTCCAAGAAGCAGGAAGCTGTAGAACAAGAGGGACCAAGGATGTGACGCCAGCATACGACAGAACATGAGGAAGGCCTGGGAAATTTCTACAGGAGCCCACATTGAGAGGCTGTAGGAGCCGGAGCCCGAGGTCCACAGACAACGGCAGCAAAAGAGGCTCCCACTGGGGCAGCCTGGAAGACGCGTCCGACTTCTCTTCTTCCCGGCAGTCCACCATGCTGCAAGCCCATTGGATGACACAGCTGGTCAGACCCTCCCCCTTGGTTGGCTGCCTGCCAGTCATGTCGGGACAGCTCCACAGACACACCCAGACAGGCACGGCCCTAATCCCCTAGGCCTTTCTTAATCCAGTCAAATTAATCGCCAAGATTAATTGTTACACAATTTGGACCCTGACTTTTTACACAAACATCTTATACACAAATCTCCAGTTATTCTATTAAATATCTTTTAATTTCCTGACGGTCGGATAATTTATTCTTCTTCCTTCATTATAATATGCCAAAATATCTGGGAATAACATGACAATAATGAAAAAGTGCTTCATTTGCATACGGAAGTTAGAGAAGCACAGATCTCGGACACACTCTTTTTAAGCTTTTCACTATTATTTCACACATTATCTTAAGCTCTGAATTAATGTGTGCTCATATTGAGAAGTCCTCTGAAGGGACTGTGGGTACCCGAGTGAGGGTACTTTTAAAAACTCCTTAATCTATGTGTGATCGAAGTTATAAATTAATCATTTTTTCTTACATTCTTCTCCTTGTATGTTCACTTACTGAGTTTTTTTGATGTAAGTAGCCGATACATTGTCTCTCTCAGTTTTCAACCTTAATTTCCAAAAGTAATGTTAGACGTGACATTTCCTTGGAAAAAGAAGGGGTTGGTACAACATCTAATCTAATGGATAGGTGCACTATGCCTCCATAGATCCTCTTTAATATTCTGCAATGGAAGCTGGCAGGCAGCCCTACAGAAAATGCTTAGCCATCTTTGAAAGAAAAAGTTTTATACTGGAAATGTTATAATGGTCCATGTTTATTCCAGGATGTCTTATTTATTACTACTCACTCCTCTGCTATTGCTGTTGTAATGTTTTAAAAATATTTTGTATGTTGCATAAATATAAATGTGTGCATATATATATATATATATATATATATATATATATATATGATTGAATGGAGAAGTTAATGGCTTAGCCCTGTGCCCTGCTTACTAAAATTGAATGGCGTGAAGTCATCCAAAGTTGTGGACAAGGTCTCTTGACTTGGCCAAAACATTAAGCCTGACCTGAGGAATGAAATAAAGCCTAGAGCCTAAGAACAGTGGAGTGAGAATGGTAGACGAACTTCCCCGGGGAGAGACATGCTGGACTCTGGGGGTGGGCACAGAGAAGCACCCGAAACTGCGTAACTCGGGCAGCAGGCGTATCTCTGGCAATTCTGGAGGCTACGAGCCCAAGACAAAGGTGACCCTTTCAAGACTAAAAGAGGATCTGTTCCGGGCCTCTCCCTTGGTGTGCACTGGAGGCTCTGATGCTTGCAGCGGCATCACTCGTGTCTGTATGTCACTGTCCCCACACCCACATCTTTCTCTGTGTCTCAGTGTCCTCTACTATGAGGATATCAGCCATCTTGGACTAAGGGTCCAGGCTATTCCAATGTGATCTTATCTTGGCCAATTATATCTGCAGAGTGAAATTGTGATTCTGCATTCCTGAAGGTTGGGCCTCAATCTGGATTTGGAGAGGACTCAATTCAACTCATCGCGAGTGACCTAGGACAGTGCAATGGCCTAAGAATAAGGGATGCGAGTAACATATAGGTGGAGAAAAGTAAGGAGTGGAAAATCTGGCTCTCCACTCCTTATGGCTATCACAGGGTTCATCCTCCTTGAGAAAATAGGTACTCAAGAGCTAAGTTGGAGGTTTTGGCCAAACACTGGATTTCGTCTTTCAGTGTACACTGGAAGCTGGAAATCTGCTGCATTACAGCACAGCACTCGGTCACACAGTACAGAAGCCAGCCTACAGCTTGAATCTGGGCCTTGTTGCTTATAGCATCCCCTGTGTCCAGCTTCTCAGGAGCTGTGGCACTAAGCAGCTTTGTCCTTAAAGCCAAGCCCGGGCTGCCAGTCTCCTAGTGTGAGATTCAAGGCCTGATCCTTTCTGGATGTGAACTCAGGCATCAGTGCCCCACATCTGTTGATAACTGCCCCATCAGGGCTCTCTAGTGGCACAGACCAAAGTCCTGGCTCTGTCTTGGGCAGCGCTGGAACCTGCGCCCATCTATGTCTCCATCTACAATTGCTCTGTCCTGTTGAGTCTGAGCCTAGTGAGGCTTCAAGAGGGTGATCAGAAATGTGAGCCTCATTTATTGGAGGTCAGTCGTATTCCTCTGGTTATGTCAGTCTCCGCTCGGGCTCCTTAGCAGTCTTCTGCGTGGCTCTCTTGGGAGAGTGTAGTAAGACGCCCTATCTTCTCCCACTCGGTAGCTCCCTTTCCCTCTGTCAGTTGCGTCTTCTGCCGAGGAGAACTGTCCCACCTTGATGCACTCCTGTTCTGTCCATTTGCGCTTCTGTGGGCTCCTTTTGGTGTCACAGTCATGAAATCATCCCCAAGGTCAATGAAGGCTTCTCTTCTGTGTTCCCCTAGGAGGTTTATGGTTTCAGCACTCATGTTTTAGTCTTCAGTCAAATAACTTGTATTGCTATTTGCCTAAGGTTTAAGATAACAGCCCAAATCATTACGGTGAAAGTGGAAATTCAGGGTGGGGGTTAGCTCAGTAGAATAAGCACTTGCCTGGCCAGTGCAAGGGCCTGAGTTCAATCCCCAGTTCCAGACAAAAAAAAAAAAAAGGTGGAAATTTGGTCTTCCCAAATTACCTGTTGAAGAGACTCTCCTTTCTCCTTTCCCCATTATGTATTCTTGGCATTTTGTCAAAGATTATTAGGCTGGACAGTGGACCTATTTCTGACCCATCTCATGTCCTGTAGAGCTACAGATCTGTTCTGTTACCAGCATTAAGCTGTTTGATTCCTTTAGCTTTATAACACACATGCAAGTCAGAAAGTATGGTGCTTCCAGTCTCCTTTCTTAAGATTATGCATGAGAAAGTCATAGCTTTGTGTGACTCCACTTGAATCTTAGATTTTATGTTTCTCAAAAATGCCATTAGGATTTTGATAAACATTACACTCATTTTGTAATTGCTTAGGGAAGTATGGATGAACTAGCAATATTAAGTCTTCCAAACCATGTATCAGATAGGGGATTAAAAATCAAAATTTATAATTTTCATAACTCAACAATAAAGAACTAAAATCCTGATTGAAAAATGGGCTGACTTAAGTATATATTTCTCCAAGAGATTTGCAAATGACCAGCAGCTATGTAAAAGAAAAAAAAAAAGGGTCAATGTCCCCAATGATCAAGGAAGTAAACATGAAGATCTCGATGAGGTATCGCCTCAGACTTCTCAAGGCCACTAAAAACCAAAAACGAGGTAGATGTTGACGGAGAATAAAAGTCACTGCACACTGTTGTCCAGAATCCAAAACGGCACAGTTACTGTGGAAGAGAGCACGACAATGGTGCTTCAGAAAAGTAATAATAGGGACAGCGTACGGTCCAGAAATCTCAGGTCTCCTGTTCAGAAGGAGCGGAACCAGGAGCTCCAGGAGAGGTCCGTGCTGCTGTATGTAATGCAGGACACGTCACAGCCGGCGTGTGGACACAGCATAGATCTCCATCAAGAGAAGCAAAGCATGGAACACGTAGTATGCACATTGTCTTCAAAATGTGTGTAATAGATTATTATTCATCCTTAAAAGAGAAGTAAATTCTACAGCCTGTTGTGACACTGGTGACCCTCCAGGAAATGAGGCTAAAGAACTCCAGGAAGGGAATGCTCCATGATCCCATTTGCAGGAAGTATTTAAAATAGATTCATAGGTTCAAAGTGTGCAATGGTGCCTCCCAGGGGCTGGTGAGGTCGAAGCTTACTAAGCAGTGGGCATAAGGTTCCAGTCAGGGCAGTGACAGAAGCTCCAGGGACCTGCCTCACAGCTCCATGCTACAGTCTACAGCAGTAAAGTGCTGTACACTTCAAATTTTATTGAGGGTGGATCTCGTATCAAATATTCGTACTGCAATAAAGCAAAAGGGCATCTAATCTATAGCTCCTTTGGAGCAAATGATTCGCCGCCTGTCAGATTCGCTGGGTAGGTACAGGTAGTCTCCATCCTTGTCCTCGGATGGCAAAGGATCGGTCACTGTCCCTCTTGTCTGCTCGTCACACTTTGGCATCACGGGTAGTGTGTGGCGAGCTGCGCGCATGGCGGAGCGAACACGCTCTGCTGCAGCCCACGTGCGCTGAGCAGCCCGCACGCATCCGCTCTCGCAGCGTCTCTCTCCCACCCCCCCCCTGCTCTAGATGTCCCCTTTTGCAGCCAACTCAAAGGCGAACTGGAAGAATGCAGCACTCGCTTGGTTCCCTTTGTACATAGAGATTCAAGGAATGAAATACTGGTCCGGCAACTGTCCTGGCTTGTCCAAGAAAACGCCGCCGTCCCACAGCAGCTCTTACCTTCAGTTGCTCCTGAAGATGTATCAGTTTCATTACAACAAATGTTTAATTGGAAGATGGCATGAGATTAATTATGGAAATGCTCCTCCATTTCAGCAGTCAATTAACAAGCAACTGAATGAAGACCACAGTAATTACATTGTTCTAGAAGCATTGTATTACGTGACTTATTTCAGTATATTTAGACTTTTCAAAGAGAATCTGATTAGCACTTATTTTTAAAATGAATTTGACATTCAAGGATTGCATGAATTTACTTTGGATATTGGATTACAAATTTATGTGTTGCACATTAAAATTGATTTTCTTTTTCATCCAGGACCGTGATCAGAGATAACTTTTCTGCCTGAATTCCAGCCACAGCTGTTACTGGGTTCAGGTGTAAGAGAGCAGACGGAACATAAACTCCCACTGATCTGCTAAGGCACGTGCTTTCCTGCTACCCACGTAGCTCAGCACAGGGTGCGCAAAACCTCCCTAGATCCCTCAGATGAGAACAGTGCTCTCTCTGCTCTGCTCCATCCAAAGTGCTACCTAGAACAGGCTCCTGAGGCGGGTCCTGAAGTTGTAAGGATTCAAGTTAAGCAAAGCCTGGCACTTACTTTCACATCATAGTTGCATGCTGTCCAAGGCACAGATCCTGGGTGTGGACTTAAATGAACTGTAACAAGGAGACAGCCAACGCTCCAGTCAGCCCAGCGAGCTCCACCTACCTAGAAAGCCCTGTGGCATCTTATTTTATGATACTTGGGGGTTGAAGTTGGGGGCTGCATGCTCAGCTATATTTCAGGATCATTTTGGCTTTTTTTTTTTTTTTTACTTTGAGAAAGGGTCTTATTAAGTTGTTAAGGTGCCCAGACTGGGCTCAACCTCATAATCCTTCTGCCCTAGCCTCCCACAGTGCTGGGATTATAGGTGTGTAACACCATGCCCAGCTTCCTGCGCTATTTTACAGTGGTGCCTTGGTGTGAGGTCTCTCTGGAGGAACTCCCAAATAGCCCACGGGGTCTGGGATGTGTGGCCAGCCCCCACTTCACCTCTTGCCTTTTGGGGGTTTGGCATAACGAGAAAGGCAGTGCTGTCATTGATTCCTACACTAACATGTGGCTTCAGAGCACAGGCTTAACCCTTGGTGCTGCTCCTGCTAATTAGGGTTGTTTGTGATACTGGAGCCTTAGTTTCTTCATCTGAAAGATGAGGCTCCAGGAACCTGCCTCGTGTTAGGAAGATGACCTAAGATGTTTCTATGCACCTGCCTTTCAGAGCACACTCAGCTGCTCCGCTGCTCAGTCTTTCTGCTTACAGTCCTGGTGCTGGGTCTTTTCTCTCCTCCTCTACCTCAGACAACAAGTTCAAAGGGTGTGTCACAAGACTGCAGCTCAGGGAGAGGGCGCTTCCCTCCCACACACAAAGCCCTTGCTCCAAGTTCAGCACTACACACACACACACACACACAGGGAGCATATTCCAATATTTGAGAATGCTGCCTTTGGAAAAAATCAAGAGAGACACTTTTAATATCAGGAAATCAAATCCTCGCGAGTGCGTTGGTAAGCTTGAGTTACCTGGGAAGTAACATCTTTGCTTTTCTTTAAAGCCTCTACTAAGTGCTGAAGGTTGGGGAATTGGTAGAACGCTCAGGAACAGGCAGCTCCAGTTGTCTCTAAATCCAGCAGCCCCCATCTGCCTGTGGCAAAGCTCCCAGCGTGGAGGGCGGTGGCTCTGCTCAGGGAGCCATTATGTGTATAGGCTGCAGGCAAACTTCGGACAAGTTGCTGTAAACAGACTCACACCGGCGTTTGAATCGAGCCTGGAATGTAGCTGCAGACACAGTCGGCCGCCTCCCCACAGCCTCAGTGACAGCCGGCAGCTGTCCCTTGGCCAAAGAGAAGCAGAGACCTGAAGTCACTGCCGTGGAGATGGGAGCAGGGATCCATGAGAGCCCTGGTCGTGGCCTCTGGCTCCGCTCCGAGAAAAGCACGCTGTGGCTCAGACTGGAGATCCGACGAGCATGGAACACCCTGTCCAGGCGCGGACTTTCCCTGCTCGCCACCTCCTCTCTCCCAGACCACCGCTACGACCCCCGCCCCTAGCAAGGCTTATTGTGTACCAGGCTCCACTCTCCTGAGTGGGCTGGAAGCTCTGTGTGATTGGCTGGGCCTGGGCCAGTGCCAGTCCCTCGTCCCAAGTCACCGGATCCCGCCCATCTGCGATCTCCTCGTCGTCCCCCGGGAAACAGTGAGCTCTGCTGTCCACTATGGCAGCAGCAGAGGGGCTTTGACTTTCTTCTCTGTTCCGGTGTGGCACTAAACTATAGGGCTTCGGGCATCTGTGTTCCCCAGGACACAACTGCAAAGAGGACGGAGTATGTGGGCCTCACTGGGTCAATACTGATGCCGATCAACAAAGTGAGGACCTTTCTAGCTGGACGGAAACATGTCCTCCAATGTGTTCCCAGGGCCCTCAGCGCTCTGTTCACCCTTGCGTATGTTTGTTGCTGGTGTTCATACATGGCAGGATGTGCACCAGGATACTGTGTGTGGTGACTGTGGACAAAGGAAGCATGGTCTTGAAAGCAAGAAAAATGAGGCGCACAGGGGTAGGAAAGCTCCGGCCTGGCTACCATCTCTATTGCTACCCGGATGGTTACGGGTCGTGCATGGAGCACGAGGGTGGAAACTTCAGGGTTTGCAGAATGATTTCCTAGACCAGTGAGTTAGAGGACGGCGCTTGACTAATCACTGCGTTCTCTCGACCATCAATCTACTTGATCAAGAGTGGCCCCAGGGAGGATTTCTTTATGTCCTTGTGGCTCCATTGGTCATCTAGCATCCATGATCAGTAGCCACTGCGATGAGTCAGTTGAGTAGCAAGATAAAGAGGGCCCAGAAACAATTTAAAACATCTGTCAAACCAGGCTTTTTCCCCTTCCTATGACTGAAACCTTTTACTGGTCCAGAGGAGAGGATGGCAATTAATGAATCTGGTTATGTGAGAAACTTCATTGACTAATGGGTGATCAATTTCAGTGATTTCTTCTTTAATCATTTTGGAGCAATTACGTGAAGGCAATCGTTGGTGCATACCCTTAAAATAGGAACATAGGGATTAGGAATGCATATACCTGTCTTTTTAAGACAAAAATACTAAGAAAAATAATGACCATGAAATTCTGGAAACTTCTATCTGAAACAAGCTATTGAATATGTCAGCAATGGCCGGCTTTGTAGGACTATTCCATTTTCAAGTTGACAGCTCTTAGGTAACCTCCTAGCCACTTTGGGGATCTTTGGAGAATGTAAGCGGGCTGTGGGTTAATCCTGGCTGATCTCATGGTTGCACTACTCAGTATAGGCAAGCAGAAGCTTTGTGTTGACTCCGGGAGCAGCACTACCTGAAGCCTCTGCAGGCCCTGCTAGGAAAGTACAGGAGAAATGCCTTCTGGTGTCTGTCCTTGCTTTCCACAGAGCGAATTTCAAACCAAGTCTTCAGCTTTGTGGCACTTGAGAGAGTGGGCAGAAGGCTTTTCCTGTGGAAGGAGAGCTATGATTAAAGCTTAGGAAGGGCTGAGACTGACGTAGCACGTAAGTAGTCTTCAGTGGGGTTGAGACTGAGAACAGACAGCGCCGGCTAGGACCGAGAAATGAAAGGGCAGCGGGTTCTGGGTGTGAAGGCGTGTGGAGGGTCCACTGATAAAGAACCCTTCTCCCTTCTGACATACATTTGCTAGCCGGTCCTTTGCCTCTGCAAACTATCAGGAAGAGGACAGGAGTGGAAGCCACACATTTAAACGACAATGGATCAAATACATTACTATGTGCCGAAGAATCTACTGGAATGAGAAATAGGCTCCAAGCCAAGAAAAGTGAAATGTGCCGTTTTTGCAGAAGCCCCAGAGCAGCGCTGCTCTCCAGGATTCCGGGCCGAGGCCTACAAGGTGCGGTCGCGTTCTGTACGCAGCGAGCTCCTGAGATCCCCCAAAGTGCCCTGCAGTCCGAGTGGCGTGGAGTAACGAGCCTGGAGAGTCAAGGTGTTCCACTCCCGCAAGAAGCAGCCTGGGACGCTGCTGGGCTCTCAGACTCCATGCTGTGTCCCCCACATTCAGTGGGGGTTGATATGCTTCTCACCCACCTCCTGCTGCCTCTGCTGGGCAGTGGGCTTCACCAGGACTGGATATACTATGAAAGTGCTTTCAATTAGAGCTGGCACTGAGCAGCATCTGCAGTCACGTGTGGCTGTGGTGCCGCCCTGTCCTGGTGGGCATGTGTGTGCAGGGAGAAATTCTGCCAACTGGAAGACTTTTTATATTTCTCCTCATGGGTTCACACGGAGAGGACACCTCCACGTCCCCAGGTTTTGCATCCATAGACGACTAGATCAAGCGTTGTGAGAGGAAGCGTGGGTGTTCTGAACATGTTCAAAGGGTTTCTTATTATTATTCCCTGAGTGCACTCAGGGAAAATACAGTATAAAAATTATCCACATAGCATTTGCTTTATATTAGCATTATAAGCAATGTAAAAATGGTTTAAAATATAAGAATTATGCACAGGTTTTGTACAAATCCAACATAATTTCATACAAAAGACCTGATGGCCTGTGGATGTTAGCCTCTGTGGAGACCTTAGAACCAGTACTCTGTGAGTGTCAAGCGATGGCTCTGTCTTATCACAGAGTCTTTCCTACGCATATTTAAAGCACATAAATGGCTGCGGATACAGCTCAGTGGCACAGCACTGCCTAAGAGGTGTGAGGTGCTGAGTTCGATTTCTGGTACAAGAAACTAACAAAAAGTAAAGCCTGTAAGTAAAACTCTTTGGAAGTCCATGTTGAAACAAATGTGGTCCAGTCTAGGCATTATGGCAGCCGCTGAGCTGACTTGGGCCGTGCACACTTTATGCAGTGGGGCTTTGGCTCATCCAGGCAGTGCACACCGTCCACAGTGTGGACCTGCTGCAAAGCACCGGTCCGGCACCGAGGCACACGGGCTGAGGCCCTCTCCATGCTGTGCTGTGTGTTGCTGTGGCCAAGCACCTGGCATGCACAACTCGAGGGAAGGTTTACATGGGCTCACGATTTCAGAGGTTTCAGTCCATCGATGGCAGGGTTCAAGGCAGAGACGTCACGGCGGAAGCGCAGGGTGAAGGAACACTGTTCTTCTTATGGTTACCATCATGACCAGGACCTGCCTGCCTGCAGGATCCCATGCCCCTTTCTTCCTTTCCCTTGGAGGTCTTCTACTTAGCCCAAGGAGCAAAAGGCCCCAGGGATGAACTTCTTCAGCCTCACTAAACCCCATCTCTTGTAGATGCTGAGTCCTCAGTGCCGCTGAAGAGATGGACACGCTAGTTGGATATGTGGGTCCACCCTGCTGGGCTAATGGGCAATTATGGGCTTTATCCTTTGTCTCTGGGGCAGCATATACCTTAAATCATGATGGTGGGGTGGCAAGCCAATGGGGAAGATACTGTGGAACAGCTAGTTCCTTTGGATCACCCTAAATCTTAGCATATTTGCAGCTACTGCCTCAGTCAAATGAAGTTATAATAAGGTTAACCCAAACCAGAAAATAAAGAAGCTGTGATTTAAAACCATAGAACTCATACACTCATTAGCATAGTTTTTAGATTTCTCAAAAGATTTACTGAGAAGGCCTTTGATGTATCAAATATTAGGCCTTTGATGTATCAAATGCTATATGCCTAGAGGGATTAGTTCTGATTAGAAAATTTGAGTCTGTGCGCCATCTCCCAGCCCCGAATGACTTGTACATTCTTCCACTAAGAGGCGCAGGGCAGGTGGACTCTTAGGGAGGGGTCAGTGGCTGTGGAGCCACACTGTGTGCCTATCCATGAAGGTGTGCAAGTCCCCTCCTGATCAGGACCCTGGGCAGTGACAAGCAGACGTCTTAGCATCTCCAGGGAACTCCAAATGTCACAGCTCCACCTTCTCACACACTGCATAGGATGTTCCTGATGCTTCAAAGATCCAGAATTATTGTCCTCAAGAAGGAAGGACAATCTAGTAGCTCTCGAGGTGTCTAACAGTGTTCTTGCCTTTCACCAAGGACATTTGACCTTGAACTGGAAAGAAACTAAACTTGAAAGCCTTCTTTAAGGTCACTGTTAAGATGAGATTTCGTGGGATGGGTCACGTTTACGGATCTGTGGTACTGGGACAGTGTCCTGTTGGACAGGGCTGAGGGACAGCCCGAGACCATGATCTGACATTTGTGTAAAATGCATCTCAGTGAATTCTTCAATTTCAACAAATGTTTAAATATTTTTTTCAAGATAATACACTTTAAGGGGCTGGGGAGATAGTTCCGAGGCACAAGTGCCTGCTGGGCAAGTGCAAGGTTGTGAGTTCAAACCCTGGTTCCACAAAAAAAAAAAAAAAAAAAAAAAAAGATAATACACTTAGGTAATATTCACTCTGAGGGAACACTGATGAAAGATGCAACTCTGTAGAGATGTGATGCCTCTGGGCTCCTCTGAACATCCTCGTGTAAATCAATAAAACTCTCCAATCCTCATCTTCCTCCTCTGGCACAAATTGCCCCAAGAAGGCTCTTGTGGA
Organism: Myocastor coypus; assembly: GCA_004027025.1. Taxonomy (NCBI): domain Eukaryota; kingdom Metazoa; phylum Chordata; class Mammalia; order Rodentia; family Myocastoridae; genus Myocastor; species Myocastor coypus. Next base: position 11,589 of record PVJA010013776.1, on the reverse strand, counting down.
AATGAAATCTGAGTATCTCTAAAGGGCTCAACCAGAGGAGAATGGGATGCTTGCTTGCTGATATACCCTGAGGAGGCCTGGGGAGTCTCCAAACCATTAACTCATGGGAAGAGAGTTATAAGTGACCTCCTTGGCCAAGCACCAGGCCATGTGATTGTGACCAGAATGTGGACAGAGGTGACTAACGTCTGGGAGCTACCAGACCTTGGGTGCTGTTATGGGTTACCCGTGCTGTACTCTAAACCCATATGTTGCAACCTGAGGTCCCAGTGAGATGGCATTAGGAGGGAACGGGCCATGCAGGTGGCACTCTTGTGCTGACTGAGATCAGTAGCCTTAGAGGAGGAGACACTGAGAGCTTGCTTCCTATCTCCCTATTCTTGACTATATGTCTTGGTCTGTGCTCTGTGTCTACAATGAAATACCCAAAGGCTTGCATAGACTTATGTAGCTGGAAGTTCTGGAGGTGCAGGAGTACGATACAAGCATCTTATTGGTTCTTATGAGGGCTCTGTGGCCACATCAAGACTTGGTGGTGGCTCATGGTGGGAGCGTGGGAGGCCACGGGCCAACAGCATCACGGTTCACTCTCCTACGACAGCCCATTCTCTGGGAATCCGCTCACTTTGGCCATCCCCAGTACAGCCTAGGAGGCCAGCATTCCTCTCTGCATGACCAGGCCGCCTCCAGAGACTCCGTCACCCTCTGCTGGGGTCACCTCTTGAAGTTTCCACTACCTCAATACCAGCCTTGGGGACCACCCCAGACACACCCCAACACCCGCCAAGAATGGGTACCATCTGCAAACCCAGAAGGCGCCCTCACCACCAGGGAGCCCCTTGGCGTTTGGATCTTGGACTTCGCAGTCTCTAGAACTGTGAGAAATGAACTTCACAGTTCAAGCCACCCAGGCTGCAGTAGCAGCCACACCTGGCTGACATGGGCAGGGAGTTCTACTCTTTCCCAGGCTCTAGGATATATCTATAATTAAGAGACAGAGGTATAAACCCTGTTATCAAAGGATTTTTTCCTCACTGCAATAGAATGGTGTAGAAAGAAGGCTTTTAAAAAATTACTAGGGAGCAAAACAAGGGCTCCTTAAAAATTACATGTGACCAGTGGAAGAGCTCTACATAACCAACTCCCAGAGCCTTCCTGCGATCTGTGGGATGACAGCCCTGGGATACAGGCCAAGCAAGGGGACTCAAGCTGCAGCCTCAGGCCCCTTAGGGGACCCTGGGCCCTGAAGTTCACGGGCCCCGCATGAGTCATCGTCTGGGGCACAGCAGCACTGTCAGGCTCAGGCGGGCACTTCCGGGCTTGCTCCTGTACACCCAGGAAGAAAATCGCCCCTAAGGGGTCCTCCTTTGTGGACGGCACAGAGCTCAGATTTCAGCAGCCTCTATCTAGCTCAGTGGTTCTCAACCTTTCTAATGCCATCACCCTGCAATACAGCTCCTCATGTCGTGGTGACCCCAAACCAAAAAATAATTTTGGTGGCTACTTCAAAACTGTAATTTCGCTACAGTTATGATTCGGACTATAAACACCTGATACGCATTATGTATTCTCATTGCTACCAATCAAACATAATTTAAACATAGTGATTAACCACAAAAACAATATTTAATTATATGTTGAGAAATATTTATTACTAATTCCAATAAATGACATTTCACCATGGCATAGCATGGGTTTAAATATGTATTTTCTGATGGCTTTGCTCGACCCCCACCGGGGTCATGACCCACAGGTTGAGAACCGCTGCTCTAGCTTATACAGGGCCTACCTATAATGCAGCACTTGCCCAGCAGACACAAGGCCCTGGTTTCAGTCCACAGAGAAAGTAGAGTTCAAACATAGCCACTCCTAGTGTTAACTTGGTAGAGGGCAATGGGAGTGGAGAAATGGAATCACCTTGGAGCGCATAGCTGGTGTGCAGCCCTGGCTGATTAGTCCTGGGATGCTGCGGTAATGCCCAGGGCCCAGCCCACCCAACACTACTCAGTCCAGCAGAGTTTGGCCTTTAGGTGACTCAAGGGAGAAACTGACGTCCACTCTAGGATTCTAGGATCTGTAGTGACCTGTCCTGTGTTTAGGGTGACACTGAGACATTTCTACACAAGCTGCTTTTGCACATGGTTGACCCCTAAGGAACAAGTCAGAGAACACTGCAAGGGCTCAGGACCCAAGCATCAGCCCTGTGAGGTGTGCCCTTCTCTCGTGGGGCGAGGGTCTCCAGGGTGTAAGTCCCTGGATCTTTTCCTTGGTGTAAAACTCAAAAAGTGCATCGCTTGGAAGCGGAGTCCTGACCTTGGCCCCGAAGTGGGCTACCCAGAGAGCTCTGCGGCAGAGGTCACTGCACACCACGGGCACCCGTATCAGGTGTGGGTGTGGAGCTTTGTTTCCACTCTGAGTATTTTTTTTTTTTTTTCTGTATTTAAGACAGGGTCTACAGGGTCTCACTATGCAGATCACGCTCACAGCAATTCTCCTGTTTTCAGCCTTCTGAAACACGTTACAGACATATGTCACCACACCCTGTCTCAGTTGCTGTCTCAGTGTGCTCCTTGGGCAGAGCTGGCACAGCGAGCCAGGGATCCAGTCCCAACCACTGAGCTTCGCCTGCTCAGGCGCTTTAGGCCACAGAGCTCTCAGGCCAGCCCTGTTTCTGCTCTGTCTGGGTCACCTAGCTGAAGGTGAGATGAGATCCGCCCTGTCAGCTAAAAACCCCAGCCTCATTCTTCTCAGTAGCTGCTGGGTCTCTGGTGACGCTTTATGCTCCGCCAGGTTGCCTGAGGCGCTCCTGTTGCTGCTAAGTGAATTGGCCTAGGAGGTTGGGTGTGGCAGAGGAAGACCTTAGCTACCGCGTAATTCAGATGAACAGAACAGTTACATACAGCGTGTTTTATTCTGAAAATAGATCACAGAGCAAAGCATCCTGGCAGAAGAATTATGAAGTGTGATAGTGAAATATAAATGCGATTCTGCCCTGGATTTGCAGTGATGGTGACCTGCTCTGACTACAGCTTGTGATCTGCAGCCTCTTAAATGCCAGCATTTGACCAGAAAGGAGGGTGCCGCTCATTCATATGCACAGAAACGTGACACGGGGCATTGGCACCAACCTGGTGAAGCCCTCTAGTTTTAACTATGGGGAAGTCAAACCTCCAGGCATCTGTGAGTGATTAAAATGCAGGTGGATATGTTTTTAATTTTAAAAAATGTATTTATCTATTTCATTTATTTATTTATTTATTTATTATGCATTTGGTACAGTGTCTCGCTACACAGGTTGGACTCATAGTGATCCTCCTGTTTTCAGCCTCCCCAGCACTGGGATTACAGACAAATGTCACAACGCACAGCCTCTGTCACTGCCTTAGCTTGACAGGGCCAGGGTGGGCGTATCATGCGGTGCCATGATTGAACTCTGGTCCCTGCGCTTGCCTAAACATGAACTTAGTCTGCTGAGCTATTTCACAGGCCCTGATTTTTTTTTTTTAAGAATATAAGATATTATTAAAACAAAAAATTACAAGTGGTACAGAGTTTCCCTTAGCAAAGTGATATGAATTTCACGGTCTTTGTTGTCATTGATGGCGTTGTCCTTCAACCAACCAGTTATTCATATTATCAGACATATTCATGGGAAATTGGAAGAAGCAAGAAATGTGTAAGAAATTAAGAACAGAAAAAGCACAAACAATGGACAAAAGGAGGCCAAACCAGTTAAGCATCACCTTCTCTCTACCGCAGAGCAGCAGAAGGGCACCGTGCAGTTGTCCAAATTATCGTGCTTACATACATAGATAAATCTCTTTAAGTTCTTCTGGAAAAATAAACAGGAGGGTAATAGCTGGCTGGAGTGGGACCTCCAATTCTAGCTTTCTCAGACATCTCTACACTGGCTTCCACAGTGGCTGGACCAGCTTGCGCGCTCACTCCTTTTTCTCCACAGCCCTTCAAATATTTGTTACTGGTGGACTTGTGGACTTTGGACTTGTGGACTCTTTCATGTTAGCCATTCTTTCTGGGGTGAGACAGAACGTCAGCGTTGCTGCAATTTGCATTTCTCAAGTGACCAATGATGTTGAACATTTTTTCATATATTTGTCTGTCATTTGTATTTTTTCATTTAAAAGTATATATTCATCTCAGATGCCCATTTTTGGATTGAGTTTTTTAATTTAGGGTGAACTGAATTTTTAAAAAATTCTTTATGTGTTCTAGATAGAAGGCCTTTGTTGCAAGGAAAGTCAGATACAAATTTTTCCAGTTTATGTATGGGTTACTTTTTTTATTCTGTTGGGGATTTGTTTTCAAATGCAGAAACTTTTCAAAGAGATGAGATCTCAGTTGTTGACTATTTGAAGTATTTCCTGTGCAGTTTGGTTTTTGTTCATGAACTCTCTACCTACTCCTATGTCTTTAAGATTTCTACCACGCTTTCCTCTAGAAAATTTATTGTTGGACAGGTGTGGTGGTGCACGCCTGTAATCCCAGCACTCGGGAGGCTGAGGAAGGAGGATTGGTGCGAATTCGAGACCAGCCTGGGCTACAAAAGTGAGCTCAGGACCAGCCTCAACTGCATAGCGAGACCCTGTCTCAAAAAGACAAAAAAAAAAAAAAAAAAAAAAAGAAAAAATTTATTGTTTGTGTTTTAATATTTAAATCTTTGATCAATGTTGACCATAGTTTTATGCATGCTGAAAGGTATAAGTCTACTTTTAGCCTTTGGCATGTGGAAAGCCAGTTTTTCCAGAACCCCTATTGAAGAGGCAGTCTTTCTTTCCGTGAGCATGTTTGGCACTGTTATCCAAGATAACACGGCTGATGTGTTTGCAGTTGTGTCTGCATCTTCTAACCTGTTTCACTGATTCTCATATCTGTCTCTATGCCAGTACCATGCTGATTTTATCCCAGAAGTTTTGTAGTATAATTTTAGGTCAGTGATTGCGATGTTTCCTGCCTTTCTTTTGTTTCCGAGGGTTGCCTTTGATAGTCTGGGTCTCTTGTGTTTACAAATTAACTTGAGGAAAGTTTTCTCTATCTCTGGGAGGTATAATAATGGTATTTTCATTGGGATTGTATTGAATTTGTATAAAAATTTGGGGAATATGGTCATTTTCACAATGTTAGTTCTACCTGTTCAGGAGGATGGAATATCTTTCCATTTTCACAAATCTTCCATCTCTTTCCTCGGAGTACCATAATTTTCACTATATAAATATTTTAATTCTTTCGTGAGATTTATTCGTAAGTATTTCATTATTTTGGATACTACTGTGAAAGGTATTGTTTTTCTAATTCCATTGTTTGTACAAAAAGGCTAATGATTTTTATATGTCGACTTTGTATCCTGCTACATTGCCAAATTTAGTATTTAAATACTCAAGACTCTTGGTAGAGTTTTTGTGATCATTTGTATATGCGGCGATTCTCAACCTGTGGGTCGTGACCCCGGCGGGGGTTGAACAACCAAAACACAGGGGTAGCCTAAAGCCATTGGAAAATGTTATTTATTTAAAATTACACTTTTGAAGCATTCACTAAAATTATTTTTTGTTTTGGGGTCACCACAACATGAGGAACTGTATTGCGGGGTCACGGCATTAGAAAGGTTGAGAACCACTGGTATAGAGTATCATGTCATGTACAAATAATGATAATTTCACTTCCTCTTTTCTAATCTGTATTGCTTTTATTTTTCTATTTTGTCTAATTTTTCTGGCTAATGTTTTGAGAACTATATTGAATAGGAGTGAAGACAGTGGACATCCTTGTCTTGTTTCTGATTTTAAAGTGAAGGCCTTCAATTATTACCCATTAATATGATGTTGGCTTTTGGCATCCCAGAGATAGCCTTTATCAGGTTGAGGTACAGACCATCTATTCTGATTCTCTGTAGGGTTTTTATTGTGAATGAGTGCTAGACTTTGTCAAAGGCTTATCTACACCTATTGAGATGTGCATATTTACTGCTATAAATTTTCCTTTTAAGACAGCTTTCTTTGCATTCCACAGGCTTTAGTTCTTGGTCCTGTTGATGTGGCTTTTGTTCTTGGTTCTACTGATGTGGTGTATTACACTTATGGATTTGCATATGTTGAACCATGCCTGCACTGCAGGGATGAATACCACTTGGTCGTGATGTCAAATCTTCCTGATGATTTGCTGCATTCTATTTTCTAGTATTGTTTGAGGATTTTTACATCAATATTGATTAGTGAGATTGGCCTGTAGCTCTCCTTTTTTTAGTTGGATCTTTCTCTAGTTTTTGAAACATAGTAATACTCATCTCCTGGAATAGGTTGGGGAGAACTGCTTCCCTTTCGATTTCATTGAAGAGTTTGAGAAAAGTTGGCATTGAGTCTTTTCTAAATTTCTCGTAGAATTCTGCTATAAATCCATTGGAACCTGGGCTTTTCTTTCTTTCTTTCTTTCTTTCTTTCTTTCTTTCTTTCTTTCTTTCTTTTTTCTTGTCTTATTTACTGCAATTTCAATTTTGTTTCCCGTTATTGGGTCATTCACAGTTTGTATACCTTCTTGATTCAGCTTTGGCATTTCATATATATGTAGAATACTATCCATTTCCTCTCTGTTTTCCACCTTGTGAGAGTAAAGATTTTAGACTTATGATCTCCGGAATTTCTCTAGTGTCCGTAGTGACTTCACCCTTTTCATTCTTTATTGCATGAATTTGGGTATTTTCTTACCTTTATTAAAATGAGGCTCATCCTGGATTTATCAGTTTTATTCATCCTTTCAAATAACCAACTCTTTGATTCATTTATTCTTTATATCATTTTCTTCATATCTTTTGCATTAATTTCTACTCTAATCATTTTAATTTCCTTTCTTCTTTAGCCTTTGGGTTTGACCTGCTCTTCTTTTCCTAGAAGACTGAGTTGCAGTATAAGATAGTTTATTTGGGCTTTTCTGTTTTCCTAATGTGGATATTTACTGCTATAAATTTGCCTTTTAAGATTTTCTTTGTATTCCACGTGTTTTAGAAAGTTGTATCTGCATTTTAATTTGATTGTAAATATTTTTGATTTCTTCTTTAATTTCATCTGTGTTCCACCAACTTAGGAGACTGTTATTTAATTTCCATGTGTTTATGTGGTTTATGTTGTTTTTGTCAATAATTTCCAGTTTTATTGCAATGTGGTCAAATAGTATGCATGGGATAATTTAAATTCCTTTGCATTTACTTAAGGGTGCTCTGTGCGCTCGTATATGGTCTATTTTGGAGAAAGTCCCATGTGCAGCTGAGAAGAATGTGTATTCTGTTGTTGCTGGGTGAAATACTTTGTAAAGGTCTACCAAGTCAATTTCTTCACAAGTTTGTTTCAGTTCTGTTATTTCTTTGCTGATTTTTTTTTTTTTTGCCTATTTAATCTATCTCTTTGTGACAATAGCGTGTTAAAATCCCCCATTAGATTTCTATTATTCCTTATTTGATTTTTCATGTCTGTTAAAATCTGTTTTATGTGAGTGGGTGGTCCTACATTGGGTACATATATATTTGTAATTATTATCTCTTCCTCTTGAAGTTGCCCCTTAACGAGTATGCAGTGAACTTCTTTATCTCTTTGAATGATGCTTTGAAGTTGATATTGCCAGCCACCAGGGTGGCTACCTCTTCTTTTTCTGATGTCCTGTGGCATGGATACATTGTTTTCCATTCTTTGACTTTTAGTCTGTACATTTCCTCTTGAGTTAAATGTGTTTCTTGTATGCAGCATATTATTAGATTTTGTTTCTTATTCTACTCTGCTGGTCTGTTTCTTTTGATTGGTGAACGGAAGTCAATTACATTAATGGCAATAACTGATACATATTGGCTTAGCTTTGTCATGCTGTTTTCCTGCTACAGGTTTTGTACTTTTCTCCTTTTTTTAACTACTTGCACGGTTTAGTGATTTCTTAAAGGTGCGGCCACTTCTGTCTTTTTCTAGAATATCTGTCAGTACCTTGTAGGTTTGGTTTGGTGGTCACAAATTTCTTCATTTGTCCTTTGTCATGGAAAGATCTTATTTCACCACTGAATATGATAGATAGTTTTGCACGGTACATCAATATATTTCGGAAGTTATTGTCTTTCAGGACCTGAACTACTTCATTCCAAGCCCTTGTTGATTTGATAGTTAGTGTTGAGAAATCTGCCATGATTCTGATGGGCTTTCCATTGTAGGCAATGTGTTTATTCTCTCTAGAAGCTTTTAATATTCCGTTCTTTTGCTGAATTTCTGACACCTTGATTATCATGTGTCTGGGTGTACATTTATTGTGATTATGGCTGTTTATAGTTGCACATGCCTCGCTTATCTGTGTGTCGGGCTTTTTTCTCATGTTGGGAAAGTTTTCTGCTAGTACGTCTGCAAATAGTTTTTTTATGTTATCTGTGCTGTCTGCTACTGCTTCATTGACGCCTATTGTTCTTATATTATTTTCTTGGCATTGTCTTATAGCTGTTGAATTGTTATTTCCTAGTTCCTTGTTAATTTTAAGAGTTACTTTCTTTCATCTTCATTAGTGACACTGTTGTCTTCGAGGTCTGAAAGTTTATCTTCAGTTTCATTCAAATGGTTTTTCCAGCTTTCAACACAGTTCTTAATTTCCTGGATATCCGTTTGAACCTGTTTCGTGCAATCTAACTATTTTTTGTATTTTTCATTCAGTATTACCATCATTTTTCTATCCTTCTCCATTTTTTATCTATGTCTTCTTTAGCTGTGCTGAGCAATTTTTTCGTGATTGTTATCATTTCCTTTTCAACATGAGATATTATTTCTGATCTTAGTTCTTCTATGGGGGGATGGACTCGTTCCTTTACTTCAGTTGCTAGTATTTCAGAAATTTCAGGTGTGTGATTTCCAAGATCTTGTATGTCTTTGTCTCCCGGATTTGTTCTGGGTGGCCTAGAAGGTTGAGACTGCTTCTCACTCCTGTGCTTTGCAGGAACTCTCAGTAATCACCCAGACTTAGCAGTGCTGAGAGACTGGTGAGATGTGTGTCAGTAAGATTTCTGCTAGTGGGGGGCAGGGTAGGACTCACCAAAACTCACTACTAGTGGAGGCGACTGGAAGACACTCAACAAAGCTTCAGTGTGGGTGGTGGGTGTTGGCCAAATTCACCAGGATCCCATGGTCCATCCAGACTCTTCCTAAGTTTCTAAAAGGTTGGACCGACACCAGCACAAGCTCCATGCCTGCATGCTGGAGGCTGAGGTCAGAGCTAAGTAGAGCCCTGCAGGCTGCACAGAGTCTTCCCCAGGTCCTGAATGGCACCAGGAAAGCTCCATGCCTACACACGCTGGGCACACAGATCACAGCTCTCATGAGTCCTGTGTACCGCTCAGAATCCTTCCAAGTTGGACCGGCACCAGCCCAAGCTCCATGTCTGTGTACTGAGGGCTAAGGTTAGAGGTTACCAGGGTCCTGAAGGCTGCACAAAGTCTGCCAGAGGTCTTAAAATCTTCCTTCCTGATTCCTAAGAGGATGTTTTCTAGTGACATTCAGATCCTTCCAAATCTTATGTCTGAATCTAATGAAGGGAACACACTGGTTATCCACTGTGTATCTCTCTGGACAGACAGATACGTGACAGTGAAAGAACCCTCACATCTCAGTGGCTTCAACCACACATATCAGCTTTCAGTCCCTATCACCACCACCGCCACACCCCGTGAGCAGTACAGGACTCTACTCCTGTCTGCTGGTGAGGTCCTCACAGGGTCATTGGAGAGAATGTAGACCAACTAATGTATGGGAAAGGCCACCATGACAGCATCACCATAGTATCATCACCTCAGATATGGGAGCTGACATGACTGGGACTTGTTGCTACTGATGCAAAATAAATGTTAAGGAAGTAGGTGACGTCTGTGCTGGGTCTGGAATAAGGACTAGTGTATCTCCTTATGAGCGTCTCACAGTCTCCCTTGAAATAATTTCTTTGTGGATATTCTACTGGGACTTGGTTTATTTCTACAAGCTTCTGGACAAAGGTGCAACACTCTTTGCTGCTTCATTGCAAAACCTGGCTTGAACATTTGAAGAATCAGGTAGTTTATATATGCATGAAGTTGTCTCATCAGTAAGAGCTGGAATTGTGACTCAGGAGGAGGCTAGTAAGGACCTAGTGGGTGCAAATGGAAACTGTACTCAGGTAGCCATGTTACACTTTTGACATAAAAGCAGAATATGCGAACTTACAGAAATGTGGGGCTGTCTTCACAGGCAAGGACTATCATGGAAGTACTTTAGATGTGGTAATTTTGGAAGGACTGAGCTAATCCAGACGTCTATAGTGATATAGAAACAGAATTCATTAAATGCAATGATGCCATGAAGCGTGAGACTGGTTGCTGCTGACATGAAAGCACAACTGGGGACTTATACAGCAGCCATTTACTGAAAACCTCCTCCTTTGTGCGCAGAGGGTTATGTGTTCAACTCTGATGATGATAACATAGTAAGAACTTGTGTGTGTGTGTGTGTGTTATAATACTAGATAAGTACTGGCTCATTCTCCAACAGCCCACTACTGTAGGAACTCCAAAGACCTTTAACTTACAAATAAATTACAAACACTTGTGGGTCACCTTTTCTAACATGGGAAGGAACTGGGATTCACACCCCAAAAATCAGCTTCAGAAACTAAGTTCCTTATTGTCCCACTCTTTTCTTCTATGACATCATTTATTTTTTTAAAAAAGGTGAGTGACAACATTGCTTTGTGAAGTAATAAAGAAATAAAAAAACTGAAAATTGGTTTATAAACCGCTCACGTTAAATAGAATTTATAGCAGTTATTGGATTGGATCAAACATACCCTTAGGCCCAGTTGTCCAAACAAAACATGGAGTTACTCATGTCAAGACTCCCCCATGTCACAAGCTGGAACTTCATTGCTTACCTGGCCTCCCGAGAGACCTGGAAAGCAAGAGATGATGTAATTTTGGCAAATTCCAAGCAAACCAGTTTTCGTGGGTACAATAGAGGAGTTTCTGCTGCCTTTGTCTTCGCAAGGAAAGTACCTTCTGGTGAGCAATCTTGTTTCTGTTCTCTCTCTGCTTAGCTCATTAGAACACTCACTCGACATCACAAAATCACAGGCCTCCTGCTTGTACAATTGCAATAAGTCAATTAAAATTTTTGAAAATCCTGCAGATGTCAGTAGCTTATCATTTAGCCCAAACACATTCAAAAATGGAAACTCAAAAGACTGTTCTCCACCTGAAACAAACTAGACTCTACTAGCATGCAGGGCTTAACACACTATAGCAACAGAGATGGTAATCCATTCTCTTCTATACCTACTAAAGGCCAATTAAAAAAATTAAATTTATTATAAATTTGTCTTTTTGAAAATTGTATCAATTACTTAATTAGGTTCTCAGTAAGAAATTTAAAACAGGGCCTGGCGGGATGGCTCAGTGGTCTAAAGCGCCTGCTTGGGAAAGCTTGGATGGCTTCAGGGACCACGGTTCAATCCCCGGCACCACATGCTGCGCCAGCCTTGCCCTTGGGGTGGGGCTGAGCCGGCCATAAAAATGAGTGAATAAACAAATAAAGGTTC